>BPTQ01000008.1:208999221-209086230 GCA_019973895.1 Chrysanthemum seticuspe | reverse complement strand
CTAATTTTTAAAAGTTCAGGTTCACAAAATGTTAGATCAAATATGAGAAATATTCCAAAACTTTATTTTTGGTTCTCATAAATCCGAATTGGAACAATGAACGTGGAGTAGTATAAGTGAACATTCGTACAAAGAAAGTAAAAGTACAAAGGAAAAGTAAAGAATACATAGAAAAGTAAAAACCTCGTTGTACGTTCTGTATACACTTAATATGGTAAAAATGAACTAAAATCTCAATATATATATAATACCAGTAGGATATTAATAGGGGAACCATAAGTAACCAGAACTACCACTAATCCTTGGGTACTGTGGGATTCTTCCACATACCATCCTAATCTAATCAAAACCTCAACTAAACTTCCCTAATCTTATCCAAAACAGGCTCTTTTTGATAAAAGATATGCATATTTTACATATGACAGGAACAAAGCTAAAAGACCTTTTTGGCTGTCAACCATGCTTTGAAACCGGAACTATAAATCTTTTATATGAAATTTTGCTTAGGCACCGGCGAACTTGCCTATTTTTGCCTGAATATTGCTTCTTCAATACCCAAAAATTTCAAACTGCTGCTTTACCTGTAAAAGTCTTTTAAAGTCGTACGTCAAAAATGAAACAAGCTCAGTTTTTGCACATCTAATCCTACCATACACCTTCTTAGGGTGTCATGGGTTCCTAATCACCATCAAGACCAATGAATACCAAGGGGATAATTATAGGATGACCATAATATATATATAACTCTAAAATCAAGTAAAAATGGTATAATTCACATATGTCTTGCATGTTGCTCCAAAAATGAAAAGATACATAAGAAATGAAAAGGAAACATGAAAATGAAAGAAACATGCTTACAAGTGAATATGATGAGGTGCAAGTAACAAGGTTAAGCCTAAATACTCTTGGTTTTTATTTCAAAACCTTATAAAGAGTATAAACTAGATTGTAAAACACTTGGACTTGAAAATTTTTAATCCCTTTGAGCTTCTATGTGTGGCCGGTTTTGATGGAGCAAAACAAAGAGAGAAAGAGTTTTTGCTAACACTTGAAGAAATATGAAGTGAATGTATGAGAAAAATAATAGAGATAAGACTTTTAGTAGTGTGTAAATTTTTACAAATCAAGGAGCCATACCAATCCATTAATACCACCCTCCCCTTGTCGGCCAAGGGGGAGGGATTTGGTAAGATATAATTTTTTTTTTAAAACTTGTGTATATATAATTTGTGTAATTATTTGACCAAAAGTGTAAGTAAAGTGTAGACATTATTAACTTGTAGAGTAAATGGAAATTTTTGGTACAAGTAAGTTTTTAATATGTCAAAATAGAATGTAATGAGATAATAAAAATTGTAAAAATACATTCCTTGTGAAATTTGAGTGATAAAATAATTATCGAGTAATTTTTAAGAAAAACGTCGTAATAATTTAACTTTAACGATTAATATACCAAATAAATTTGAAACACTAGGAAAACTAAAAATATAGTTTTTATAAACTAAATGTAAGTTTAAAAAAATACATCGGGATCATTTTTGAAAGTAACGGATTAAATGTTTAAAATAATAACTCACGCGATAACGTTTATTAAATATAAAAATTACGCGTTAAATGAGAAATAAAATGTCATGAATGAATTTATATGATGCAAATGATGTCAATGAAATGTAGACTAATCTTAGTCCATATGAATTGTACGTGATGTTATAATCATGAATTCGCCGCTAAACCTTTAAGGTTACGCGAATTTGAAACACGTAAACCAAGTTTACTATATATGTTGAAATAGTGAGGCATAAATTGTGTCGAGAAATGACCTGAAAGTACGGGTTGTCACATTCGCCCATCCAAAAAGGAATTCAGTCCCTGAATTCAATCGTTGTTAGGTCTAACGGTGTCGGTGAAAAGATGAGGATACTTGCGTCGCATCTGGTCTTCCCGTTCCCAAGTAAACTCAGGACCTCTTCGAGAATTCCAACGAACTTTCACAATAGGAATACGACTCTGTTTCAACTGCTTGACCTCACGGTCCATGATTTCTACAGGTTCCTCCACAAAATTGAGTTTATCGTCAAGCTGAACTTCGTCTAATGGAATAACGAGCGATTCGTCCGAAAGACACTTCTTCAGGTTTGAAACATGAAACGTGTTGTGTACATGACTAAGTTCTGGTGGAAGATCAAGTCGATAAGCTACCGGACCAACTCTGCTCAAAATCTTGAATGGTCCAATATACCTCGGATTCAATTTCCCGCGCTTTCCAAATCGTACCACGCCCTTCCAAGGCGATACTTTCAACATAACTTTGTCGCCCACTTGAAATTCCAATGCTTTACGCCTAACATCTGCGTAGCTTTTCTGTCGACTCCTGGCAGTTCTGAGTCGATCTCGAATTTGAACTATCTTTTCCGTGGTTTCCCGTACCATTTCTGGACCAGTAAGTTGTGCGTCTCCTACCTCGGCCCAACAAACAGGTGATCGGCACTTTCGGCCATAGAGTGCCTCGAATGGTGCCATCTTTATACTGGTGTGATAACTGTTGTTGTACGAGAATTCTATCAATGGCAAATGGTTAGACCAACCATTTCCAAAATCAATTACACATGCCCTCAGCATATCTTCTAACGTTTGAATTGTCCTTTCACTTTGACCGTCGGTTTGTGGGTGATACGCTGTGCTCATCTCGAATCTGGTTCCAAATGAATCTTCCAATGAATTCCAGAAGTTTGAAGTGAATCGACTATCTCTGTCAGAAATGATGGAAATTGGTGCACCGTGCCTCGAGACTATTTCTTTGACATAAAGTCTAGTGAGTTGCTCCATGGAATAAGTCTCTCTAATCGGTATGAAATGGGCTGACTTGGTAAGGCGATCAACAATTACCCAAATAGCGTCGTAACCTCCCGATGTCTTAGGAAGTTTCGTAACAAAGTCCATAGTAATGCGTTCCCATTTCCATTGAGGAATTTCTGGTTGTTGGAGTAAACCTGGAGGCTTCTGATATTCGACTTTTACCTTAGAGCAGGTAAGGCATTTGCTAACGTACGTGGCAATTTCCGCTTTCATGTTCGGCCACCAATAAAGCTTCTTAAGATCTTGATACATCTTATCCGATCCTGGGTGAATAGAATACTTTGACTTATGCGACTCATGCATAATCAATTCTCGTATTCCACCATACAATGGAACCCACATTCTATCCTTGAAACATAATACTCCATCTGCTCTCTTTACAAAACCATTTGCGTTTTCGGGCATACCATAAAGCTTTTCACTTGGTCGGTTTTCCTCCTTAAGTGCCTCGACTTGTGCTTCGTGGATTTTCGATGGTAAAGGAGAAATAATCGTCATTCCCAATGATCAAACTCTTAAAGGTTTAGGCCTCTCTTTCCTACTAAGAGCATCAGCCACAACATTGGCTTTTCTCGGGTGATACTTGATTTCACAATCATAGTCGCTGAGTAACTCCAACCAACGACGTTGCCTCATATTAAGCTCCTTTTGATCAAGAATATATTGCAAACTCTTGTGGTCAGTAAACACTGTGCACTTTGTACCGTAGAGGTAGTGTCTCCAAATCTTAAGTGCAAAAACCACGGCCCCTAACTCGAGATCATGAGTGGTGCAATTCTTCTCATGAGTCTTAAGTTGTCGAGAAGCATACGCTATCACCTTCTCATTTTGCATTAAAACAGCCCCAAGTCCTTTATGCGAAGCGTCGCAATATACAACAAAGTTCTCAATTCCTTCGGGTAGTGCCAAAATCGGCGCACTACAAAGCTTTTGCTTCAACAACTGAAAAGCAGCTTCTTGTTTCTTTCCCCACTCGTACTTCTTGTTTTTCTGCGTCAACTTGGTCAAAGGTCTTGCTATCTTTGAAAAACCTTCGATGAACCTTCGGTAATACCCGGCTAGTCCTAGAAATTGTCGGATTTCTGTAGGATTTGTTGGAGTAGCCCAATCTTTCACAGCTTCAATCTTTGCGGGATCAACTTGTAGTCCTTGACTATCAATGATGTGACCAAGAAATTGCACTTTGCGATTCCAAAAATCACACTTCGAAAATTTGGCATACAACTTCTCATTCTTGAGTAGCCTTAAAATCGTCCTTAAATGCTCTTCGTGCTCTTCTTTTCTCTTGGAGTAAATCAATATGTCGTCGATGAACACTATCACAAACTTGTCCAAATACGGTTTACATACTCTATTCATGAGATCCATGAATACCGCCGGTGCATTAGTCAATCCAAACGGCATCACTTGAAACTCGTAATGACCGTAACGTGTTCTAAACGCTGTTTTCGGAATATCCTCTTCCCGAACTCGAAGCTGATGATAACCCGACCGGAGATCAATCTTGGAGTAAATACTAGAACCTTGCAACTGATCGAACAAGTCATCAATTCTGGGGAGTGGGTAACGATTCTTCACCGTTAACTTGTTCAATTCTCGATAATCTATGCACATTCGGAAGGATCCATCTTTCTTCTTCACAAACAAGACCGGTGCTCCCCAAGGCGAGGAACTCGGCCTAATGAATCCTTTGTCTAGAAGTTCTTGCAATTGATTAGACAACTCTTGCATTTCGGATGGTGCTAGACGATAAGGTGCTCGCGCAATTGGTGCAGCTCCGGGCACCAAGTCAATATGAAATTCTACTTGACGTGCCGGTGGTAGTCCCGGTAAGTCTTCGGGAAAGACTTCAGAAAATTCTCGGACAATTGGAACATCTTCAAGTCGCTTCTCCTCCGACTTTTTCTCGGTTACATGGGCTAAGAAAGCAAAACAACCTTTCTTTATATACTTCTCCATTTTGATGCACGATATGATACTAAGTCTAGTTCCACTTCGTTCCCCACGAATAATCAAAGTCTCGCCGTTATAAGGAAGGTGAACAACTTTCTCATCACAAATGATTTTCGCACGATGTTTAGATAACCAGTCCATGCCGATGACGACGTCGAAGCTACCAAGCTCTACGGGCATGAGGTCTATGTTGAAGGGATGATTAAGAAAATTGAATGTGCAACCGCGGACAATGGTGTTGGTGCTAACTAAATTACCATTAGCTAATTCGACAATGTATGATGTATCTAAGGTGGTTGGTTTAATGTTGAGCAAAGGTGCAAATGCATTGGACACAAAACTTTTATCGGCACCCGAATCAAATAAAACTGAAGCGTAACGATTATTGAGAAGGAACGTACCCGTGATAACGTTCGGGTCTTCCCTATCTTCTCCGCCTCCTATCACGTAAACCCTTCCTTGTGCCGTACCTCCTTGATTCGGATTTCCTTGATTTCTTCCCTTCTTACATTCATACTTATAGTGTCCACGTTCCCCGCAACCAAAACATGTAACTTGTTGTTTCTGATTTTCCCCCATAGTTGGCAACCTGCAATCCCCAGTTTGATGACCAACTTTCTTGCAATTTCCACATGGATCAGGACATCGACCCGGGTTGTGATGACTCGAACACTTATTACACTTAGGCAAATTCCCCGAGTACCCTTTTCCTTCTTTTTGACCTGCAGCATAAACCTTAGCAACCTCTTGCCTTTTGGGCGGTTGTTGAGTAGCATTTCTACCCCTAGTGTTGTCCCACTTCCGTTTGTTGTTGTTGCTATTGTTGTTGTTGTAGTTGGATCGGTTATTGTTGTTATTGAAGCGGTTGTTGGGGTTGTTGTTGTTGTTTCGGTTAGTGTTGGTGTATTTACCTCTCTTCACCACTTGTGCCATCAACTTCTGAGTCGCTCGAATAGCTTCCTCAATTGTTTGTGGATCAAACGAAGTCACATCTCCTTGAATCACCTCGGGAAGTCCCCCGATGAAAGCCTCTAGCAACTTCTCGTTATCAGAAACCATGGACGGGCATAACGCGGCCAATTCTTGGAATCTCCGAATGTAAGTGTCAATATCATACCCGATAGTTACTAATTCATAGAACTCCGTCTCCAACTTTTTGATTTCCGTTCGAGGACAAAACTTCTTAGTCACCAAACCCTTAAATTGCTCCCAAGTAAGCTTGAAAGCATTCTCCATTCCAACCGGTTGAGCATATGAATTCCACCAAGAAAACGCTCCATCGAGTAATGTGCTCGTAGCAAATTTGACTTTACTATCATCCGGACAGTTACAAAGCAAAAACACTGACTCCAATTTTTCAAACCATCGAACCATTGCTGTAGCTCCTTCAGTCCCTCTAAACTTAGTGGGTTCACCACTCTTGAAATCCTTGTACGAACATTTCTTAACTCCGGATCCTCCGGCATTTCCAGTAGCAGCAGCTAGCCTAGCGGCTTCAGCAGCAGCCGCGGCCTCAGCAGCAGCAGCAGCCACTGTTTCCCGTTCAACTCTTAAAGCATTAGCAATGCTATCATTCACCAACTTTTGAATTGCTGCTTGGGTCATTTCAACTGTAGCTTTCTTCGGTGCCATAACTCTTCAAAATCACAAGATGAAACAATCATGAGAACTCGTAAGTAGAAACAACCATCATACAAATATATCCACAACCACAACATGCATAAAGATAAATGGAATCACAACGGAACAATAACGAAATATCACAAATATAATCACAACACACGTGGATAATATACATGAAAATTTCGGCCTACATGGACCGATATCATACATAATAAAAACCATTCCTACATAGTAGAGTCACTACTTGATATATTTGTTTGTACAACAATCAAAAGACAACAAGTTCTTTAAACTACGTCACACACCTTGTGACTAGGATAATAATGGTCAAAACTATACATGACAAAAGTCTACATAAGGGACCTCATGGTGCTCCGCCGGCCCTATCCTGAAGATCGCGAACCTGAGAAGTCAAGCTAGCCACTAAACTCCTCAACTCTCCAATCTGACCCTGTAGAGTGACAATACTCTCACGAGCTAAAGATAACTCCTGTGCCTGACTCTGTAACTCATCTCGTGCCATATCGGCTCTGTCAAACAACTCGGGCATCTCCTGCCTCAACTCCGTGATATGCTCTCTATCCTCTATCTGTCTATGCTGAATACTCTGATGAGATAAGTCAATCGAAACCCTACCTAACACTAGTCCCTCGACCTCCTCAGCAATGGGCTCAATCCTATCTACCGATAGTTCCTCCAACTGCCGCGACAAACTATCAATCTGGATCTGCTGACTATCAATACGGGCTCCTAATGCCTCGGTAGAAGGCTGTCTAGCAGCCGCAGCCCTAGAACTCTCTCCTAACTCGAACCTAACAGGTGGCTCGAGCTCAGTAGATGGTGGTGTCGGGATGTCGAAACGAGCACGCTTTTTGGGCGGCAAGTCTGTCGTAGGCAAAGGATCCCTAAGAAAATATGATGAAGATGGTGATGATGATGGTGCTAGCAGTGGTGATGGTGGGTGCATCTGGTAAGGAGCAGGGCTAACATGTGGAGTGGGTGCGACTTCGCCCTCCTCGAAGGGTTCAGTCTCAGTGTCAGTCATAACTAGTGGGAAGGCTGGAGTAGAGCCAATGGAAGATACGATCTCAGTGGAGTGTGATGAAACATCATCCATGATGGGGTTAGCTGGGACATCATCCGAGCTAGAGTCCGATGATATGGTGATGGGATGTGAATCTGAAGACATCTCTGTGACAACCGATGTGAAATAAAAGTAAATAACCTCGAATAAAGTGTAAGTGAATCCGCATGAAAAAAATGAATATCTACTATGATGAAATGATGAGATGCTATGATAATGTAGCTATAGTCTAGGGTCAATGATGCAACCTAGTTCTCTATAACTGTAGCTCTGGTACCAATCTGTCACACCCCCAATTTACCTGTTTTGCAGCGGAATGGAATTCCTGGGGGATTGACTGTCATAGCACTACATCACAGTTATATTGAACGACCTAAAGTGTCGTTTTAAAAACACATCGTTTGATATTTAACAAAAGCATTCAGAGTTACAACATCGGTCCCAAAAGGTTTACAAAGTTTGCGGAAACATAAATATAATACAAGTCCAAACGATGGTTTTGAAATAAAGTGCCATAATGTACGATAATGTAAGTCGACGCCGCGACTCAAAAGGTAGGTCCCTAAACCATGTCATGATGATAATGCCTCAGTTACCTGAAAATACATTGCTAAAAACGGTCAACAATAATGTTGGTGAGAAATCATAGGTTTATGTAAATGTTTTATACGACTACACAAGTATAGATCAGGCATGACAATCAAGTCACGTAAAAATGTTACAATTGCAATAAGCCCATGACCCCGAAACTAGACTGTTCATAATGTATGCCCCTGCAGAGTGTTTGCCAGACAACTCCGTAATGTTATCAAATGAAATGCATCCGTATGACAAGTTGGGATTCACCAACTCGGATGGAGGCGTCACCCTCGATAGATCTATCCACTCATCCTCGCTTCAAAGATTAACGGTTCATGTTCAGGTAATGGGGACTTTCAATTGGCAAATGTGGTAACTTAAGCAATGTAATGAATTTAATGTACTTGGTATCGTAATAAAAATGTTGTGCAATGTATTCTCCCCCGTAGGTTTGAAAATAATTAAAAGTGTATACGACGGGGCTATGAAAACTCACTTGAATAACTGGAATGATGACAAAAGTGAGTACACCGAGGTATAATGTGATGCGTTAACCGGGACCTATTACGAATGATATGATATGTAATGAGTTGCAATGTAATGTTATGATATGCATGCATTACGTATGTTATTTATACCATTTGCGAGTTTTGCAAAATATAACTTATCGTCGAAAAATACTCTTTTGACGTCTTGACCCTTCAAAAATGACTTTACAAGTTTTTACGTCAAAATGTCATCCTACAATGGTTTTATAATGATTTATAGTGAAATTATCACTTTTCGACGCAAAACAATGTCGTCGGAAATTTCATGAAATTAACAAAAATGGCTCCGAAAAACTAGTCGTAAAATGGTGTACGTCGATCGTTAGAGAACGAACTCAACGGTTTTGGAAAGTTTGTATCGAAACCTAAAAGTTTCAGTTCAGGAGTTTTCGTCCAAAAGGTCTCGAACATAAAGATAATAAGGGTTAAAGATAGTGATTTTGGCTAATTGTAGTGCAAAAAGTGAGTTTCGGCCAAGTTTGAGCAACCGTAATTAATTTATTATAACTCCGCTATACAAACGGCTTGTTGTTTTGAAAAATATGCTCGGTGAACTTGATTTTACTAGAATACATTTCGTTCCAAAAAGTTTTGCATCATAGTTAAAAACAGCCCTCAACATGGACGTTACAGCTACCGTAACACTTGTATCGTAGAAATAATATAGTTTTTCAGAAAATAATAGTTACGGCAAGTTTGTAAAAACGTGCATATCTTTGTCGTTTCAAATCCGTTTTCTACGTATAATACGTCCTTAGCTTCGTATCGAAGTAAACTAATATATTTTTGATAAGTCGAAATAATTTGTGAAGCTTAGGACACGTTTTTGACTCGAACAAAGTAAAAACTGCATGCTGAAATTTTCTGAAAATGTCCATTTTGTCGTCAAACTTTAAAAACCCATAACGTCTTCGTTATAAGTCCGTTTTTATCCGTTCAAGCGGCCACGGATTCGTTTTAAAGTATATTTTCTAAATATCAAGGCCAAAGTTTCGTACCAACTGTCGGTTTTTCCAGAAAATCGAAACAAGGACAGTATACATTTTATACGTATAGAAAATAGTTTTTCTCGGACAAAACCTATTCTAATCCCTTCAAATCAACTCCAAAACTAATCTAATCCTACCATACACCTTCTTAGGGTGTCATGGGTTCCTAATCACCATCAAGACCAATGAATACCAAGGGGATAATTATAGGATGACCATAATATATATATAACTCTAAAATCAAGTAAAAATGGTATAATTCACATATGTCTTGCATGTTGCTCCAAAAATGAAAAGATACATAAGAAATGAAAAGGAAACATGAAAATAAAAGAAACATGCTTACAAGTGAATATGATGAGGTGCAAGTAACAAGGTTAAGCCTAAATACTCTTGGTTTTTATTTCAAAACCTTATAAAGAGTATAAACTAGATTGTAAAACACTTGGACTTGAAAATTTTTGATCCCTTTGAGCTTCTATGTGTGGCCGGTTTTGATGGAGCAAAACAAAGAGAGAAAGAGTTTTTGCTAACACTTGAAGAAATATGAAGTGAATGTATGAGAAAAATAATAGAGATAAGACTTTTAGTAGTGTGTAAATTTTTACAAATCAAGGAGCCATACCAATCCATTAATACCACCCTCCCCTTGTCGGCCAAGGGGGAGGGATTTGGTAAGATATAATTTTTTTTTTTTTTTAAACTTGTGTATATATAATTTGTGTAATTATTTGACCAAAAGTGTAAGTAAAGTGTAGACATTATTAACTTGTAGAGTAAATGGAAATTTTTGGTACAAGTAAGTTTTTAATAGGTCAAAATAGAATGTAATGAGATAATAAAAATTGTAAAAATACATTCCTTGTGAAATTTGAGTGATAAAATAATTATCGAGTAATTTTTAAGAAAAACGTCGTAATAATTTAACTTTAACGATTAATATACCAAATAAATTTGAAACACTAGGAAAACTAAAAATATAGTTTTTATAAACTAAATGTAAGTTTAAAAAAATACATCGGGATCATTTTTGAAAGTAACGGATTAAATGTTTAAAATAATAACTCACGCGATAACGTTTATTAAATATAAAAATTACGCGTTAAATGAGAAATAAAATGTCATGAATGAATTTATATGATGCAAATGATGTCAATGAAATGTAGACTAATCTTAGTCCATATGAATTGTACGTGATGTTATAATCATGAATTCGCCGCTAAACCTTTAAGGTTACGCGAATTTGAAACACGTAAACCAAGTTTACTATATATGTTGAAATAGTGAGGCATAAATTGTGTCGAGAAATGACCTGAAAGTACGGGTTGTCACAGCGACTGTACAAGTGAGCCATCGGATGAAGAAGGTGATGAGATTGAAGAGAGAATTTCCCCTCTTGACCGTACGAGTGATTGGGGAGCGACGGGAAGAATATTGTTTTGGTTGGAGATTCCTACTTTGTAATTCACACTGCATTTCGGTGATGAATTGTACGCCATATCTCCATTGTCAAGAGTAGAGCCGAATCCACTTCCAGAAGCGATGTTCCTTATGTTTTCAGTCACTTGAATCTTGTGATATTGTGCCTTTATGCCGAAGTTTGCTAATTGTAAAGGTTTCTTGCCCATCCGAGCGTTTCGTTCAAAGATTAAGAGATTATTTGAACATACCAATAATTTTGGACCATGCACGTCATTATTCCCCCTATTATAGTATGAACGTACTCTCAAAGAGTTGGTACGGGACTTTGAAAATATTTCTCACCAGTTGAGTATCCCGCTCAGAGATCAAATTGAAGTTCTTTGCCTACTCTGCCATTGTGTTTCATTTGGAGCTTTACTTAGCTATAATCACAACACGAGGGTTTCATCCAGAGTTATATTCGAAAACACAAGTAGTGTTTCATCCAGAGTTGTTGGAATCACTCCTAAACCATAATCAAGTGTTAGTAATTAATATGTAATAGTTAGCTTTATTATGGCCTTTATGTTTGTAATTAGCCTTAGGCTTGTGTAGAAGGCCCAGGAGCCTAGGCCTTAGTCCATTAAGGAAAGGATGGAAACTAGGAGTGTTGCCCTAGCTTTCCTCCTATAAATACCTTATGTAAACCTTCATTTGAAGGTTGGTTGTTCAAGTTTTTCTCTCATTACACTCCTACGCATAACCGTGCTTATTATCTTGTGTGTGTGTGTGTTTTACTTGTTCAATTGCCTTAACCTCTTTCTATATTACTTGTGTTTGTAAAACTAGTGACCTAACAGTGGTATCAATCGCCTACTAGTTGGGTGAACGTATTGTTTGAAGTGAGTTTTGGTCTCACGCATAACGTACGGTCCATCTCTTTGGTTAGCTTAAAAACGCATTTTTTACATTTTTTAATCCACGATTCTTGTACTTTCAATGTTATAAGGTGTTAAACTAACGTTTTTTGGCAAAAAGTTTGGAACTTTATGCGTGGATCATTGTTTTTGAACTCGTTTTTATTCGTGGGTGTAGTTCTACGCGTAACTGTTTTAGAAGGTTTGGTTCATCAAATTTCACATTCTTGTGTTATTTGGTGATCTTGAAGCTATTTCATCACACGAAAACTGGTTTAGAAACATCTTTGAGCATAATCAAATTTACGAGTAAACCTACGCGTAGTGAAACCCTAAAACTACGCGTAAGTATTTCCTTGGTTTGATCTTCGTTTTCGTGGTTTACTCCGTGTTTTCTTGCTTGGATAAGCCTGAAAATACGTCGACTTTGGATATCTTTTGCACTGTGAAGTGTAAAAGATCACTTGGGATAAAACCCTAAAATTACGCATAAGCATAAGCTTACGCGTAGAAATCCTACGCATAAGATTTTTCTTACGCCTAAGCCTAGTCTTATGCATAAGATAATCCTACGCCTAACTTTCAACGCATAACTTTAGCGTCTTTTCCTTACTTACGCGTAAGCTAAATTCTACGCGTAACTTCTAATTGTTACGCGTAACTTTGGTGTTTTTACGCATAAGTGCTACTTGGCTATTGTGATTTCTACGCCTAAGGATACTTCTTCATCAAAGGTTCATTCGACTACAAAGATCCATTTTTACCAACACAAGTTTTCAACATGTCTCAACCACCATACTCTAACTATTTCCCTTACACTTATCCTCAACGACAACAACAACTATGTCCACAACATCAACAATGGAATCAACAACAAGCTATTTATCAACAACAATTTAATCAACAACATACTCCACAACTTGGAGCAATTCCTCCACCACAAATGGTTCAAACACCGCCAAGTCTTCAAGTTCAACCCTACACAAATGACTTCAATCAACATCCATCAAGGAACACTATGAAGGAACCCACTTGGTTTGCAAAGATGTGTGAAGCTTTAAGCAGCCAACAATCAATTCATGAGGCTGGATCACTTGATAGACCTCCAATGCTCACTCCAGGAAACTACGATCAATGGGTGATAAGGTTCTTTAGATTTTGTGATCTGAAGAAGCCACATGGAAAGTTCTTAAAGAAGGTTATCTTGGAAGGTCCATTTGAGATGCCTACTGTCATTGTACCCGGAGATCCTAATGCTATTCCACCAAGAGATGAACGAACAAACATTGCTACTGTTGCAGATCTAAATCAAACAGAACTTCTACACTATGAAGTTGATGAGCTTGCAATGCAATATATCCTTTTAGGATTACCTAACCCAATTCTTCGAAGTGTTGATGCTCAAAAGACTGCAAAGGAAATGTGGGACCATATTCATCTTCTTATGGAAGGATCTGTACTCAATCAGGAGGATTTGGAATCCAAAATTTACTTGGCTTATGAACACTTCATGATTGAACCTGGAGAGACACTAGAGTCATCATCGATTTTCAGACATCATCAATGATTTGGATAAACACAACATCATCATGCCAAGAATTGCAGTGAATACTAAGTTCCTGAGTAGTCTTGGTCCTGAATGGGAGAAGTATGTCATTTTTCTCCGTCAAGCGAAGAATATGCATCATTCTACATATGGATTGTTGTATGATTACTTGAAGCCTCATGAAAAGGAAGTTGATCGGGAAAGGATTCTCCGTGCTCAAATTGCTCCACCTACACATCCGGAAAATCAACAACTTGCCTTATATGCTCAACAAAGTTATCCTCCTCAACAAGCAACTCAACCAACTGCCTCAGTCACACCAAACGATCAATCACAGCAACCTCAACAAAATCAATTGGTTCATTACAACAACAACAATGATCAAGCACTTCATAGTCAAACTAATGAGGAATTTGATCCGTTCGAAGCATTGCAACAAGGATTTGTTATGATTGCTAATGCTTTTAGCCGTTATACCAACAAATCCAACAATCGTATTCGTTCCTCATCCAATAAACGAAATCAGGCTGTTGTGAAAAATGGACGAGTTGAAGTTCAGAATCGTGGTTATGGTCGTCAAATGGGAGGTGGTCAAGGGTTTAATGCTATGGGTAGGAATAACAACAGAGCTCAAGTGGTGGAACAAGGAAATGCTCAGAATGGGTTGAATGGTCTTCGATGCTACAACTGCAATGAGAAGGGACACCTGGCTAATGCATGCCCAAAGCCAAGGACTAGGGGCAGTGCTTATGTTAGGTCACTAGTTTTACAAACACAAGCTTATAAGAAAGAGATAAGGCAATTGAACAAGATCCAAACACACACACACGATAATATGGGACGGTTATGCGTAAGATGTATGTGAAAGAAATAACTTGAACAACCAACCCTCAAATGAGGGTTTACAAGAGTATCTATAGGAGGAAAGCTAGGGCAACACTCCTAGTTTTCATCCTTTCTTAAATGGGCTTGGGCCTAAGCTCATGGGCCTTCTACATAAGCTTAAGGCTAATAAAAAACATAAAGGCCATAATAAAGCTAACTATTACATATTAATTACTAACACTTGATTATGGTTTAGGAGTGATTCCAAGAATCTCCCCCTCAAGTGTTGGTGATGAACGGTGAAGGCGTTGATGTAATAGTAGCTCTGACGTCTTCTGACATTCTTCTTTCTTGTGAGAGGAATTGCCTTGATTCGAACAATCTCCCTAGTGTAGAGAGATAGTTGTCTTTGAACAGTTATGCTTTGACGTCATCTTTAACTTTGTTCTTTGATCGTTGTTCTTTGTGGTGAAAGTGATAGTATGTTGTTGTCTGCATCAAGTCTGTGTCGCTGCTCCAGTGTCTCCACGTCATTCTTCAACATGCTCACACGCTCTTTGACGTTGGAATTCAATACCGATGAAGTTCTCTAAGTCTTTAACTTTGTATATTCTTTGGTTGACGAAGAATCATTCTGACTGTTGTGTTGCTTTTGAATAGAACTTCCATTAGTGATGATGTTGGCGTGAGCATGAGAAGAATCAGCACGATCATCCCGCTTCGAAGCTTCCATAAGAAGAAAACATTTCAAACGGTTAGTAATAAGCAGGTTCCGGCACTTACAAGTTTGAACTTCGAGAGTGTTAACAGCATAGTGTGAAAACACAACTCTAATTCTTACAAAGGCCGTTCCTGAACTGGAGTCCCACAAGTGAGATAACGCGATGTACTGAAGTACATCTACAGTTCAGATGAGTCGCTGAGGTACACCGAAGCATCACCTCACGACTGTAGACCGTTTGTGACACACTCCGCGTAATCCACGGGGAGTTACCGAAGTGACCTGCTGTCAGGGCTGTTTGATGTTGACCCGGGCAGGAGTTTCCATTCAATCACTGAGGATCACAGATGTGAACCTCTCATAAATGTTCTCGACAGATTGCTAAGATCTGTGAAGGACTCGATAAGAACCACTGATAATCTTAATTGTTGATCAACAAGTGATGAAATGTCAAGTGTTCCTAAGAGATCTTTTGATGAATCTCGTGGCTCTAGACTCAATAGTGCGTTTTGGTTTTCTTGAGCGGAGACTATGGAGAGGGTCTCCTTCTTCAATACCAGCGATCTTTAAGAGAAAGCCAATAGTTTACGTAGGGTTCCTTGTGAGAATGAAACAGGCTTCTGTTGAGAGAAACTTGAGTGGCTAAGAAGGTTTAGTGCATGCGTCACTGGGTCCATGACGACTTTTAATCTTCAATACCGGTGTCACTAAGTGACAACCAGTAGCATATGAATTGAACCCGGTGTCTGCCCTAAGTTGAATAATCTGGAGGGCTATTTCTTTTCACCCTTTTCTTTGCATTTCTTTTTGATTCTTCAACTCCTTCTTTCTCCGATTCTCATTTTCTCCTTTTTATAATCATACCTAAGGACTTCTAAGTACTAACTATTTGTGATGTCCTTGGGTAGATCCTTCCGGCTCTGGCGGATCATAGGACGGTTATTCCTAACCTTAGTCACCTTATAACTCCATGACTAACCTATGTTGCCATTAAAAACACAGTTGTGAAGAATCTCTCAAAGGGTTTGTAAATGAAAATCATGTTTGAACCACTGTGAGAGATAGGATTTTGCATAAATACTCCCCCTCCACATGTGCTTAAGAGTTTTAATGGTTTAAATGCACAGTGAGGAAAGAGCGCGCACATTTTGAATTGATCCACTGGAGATAGACAATCCCCCGCGAGACACGGTTACGTTGCATAGTTAAAGAGTTACATTGTCAGCTTTTAGGTGACAACTAGCTCTAATAACTACCTTGAAGGTGTAGACAAACCTCGAAAGGTTGTCATACCCGTCAGAGTTCATGTCTACCAAGAGTGTCTCGAATGGTACTTTCTACTTGGACAAGTCCTTTGCGAGACACCTTTACATTACTAGCGAACTAGCTTGAAATTATTACCCGTCCAGGACAAGTCTTTTCGAGTTACTAACAGTTTAGTACCGTCAATTCGTTGGTTAAGTCTGAAGTACACATATTCATTTGCATTTTGCACAACATATTTCTTATCACACAATTTTCTCCCCCTCAAAAATGGCATATCAAATGTTATTTTTGAAAAGTTGACAATAAATATGACCATTTCGAGTGTTGCGGGAAGATGACCACTATGAACAATTTGTGAACAAAGTTTAATTCAAATACTCCCCCTCAACTAGTGATATAAACGGTTGAGGTTTTGAAAATCATATGGGGGAAGTACTTGTTCTTTTGAGCAAAACCTTGAAAAATGAAAAGGTTTAATAGGTTTTACTCAAAAATAAGAAGCTTTCGCTCCTTTTATAAGGATTGTGGCACTGAAGCATACCACAGGGTCCTTTCTTGACAATTACGGGTTGTACACTGTTATGTGTGCACAAGCCATTAACATATATAATCACACATCAAAATTTATAATGAAAGAACCAAATCAAGGGGTACCAGGAAGTCCAGTGATGTCGCCAGGAGTGCGAACAGGGCGTTGATAGCCGGTGATGTTGATCCTGGGTCGACCACCAACAAAGCTTTCCATCGTTCTGAACTGATCCCTTCGAAACAACCTTTCATCAATCATTCTGATGATCCTCCTCACATCCCTGCGATCCTGAGAATTCCATCGCTTAGGAGACCCAATCTTTTGACGGATGTCCTTCAACCTATATGCCAATCCGTCCCTAACCATCTTCAAGGTGTGATCTCCAAACTTGTGAAGTTCACTACACGCCATTAAGCAATTTCTTTGTAGTTCACTACGGTAAACGACGCCGAAAGGTTTGCTGATGAGTGTGTATTTTGAGAGCTGGTTGATGTCGGGAAGATCTAGCTGAGGTGGTGTGAAGTTGACACGGGTCTGATAAGATTCAACAACCAGTTGGAGATCTTCTACACGTTCCTTGATGACTATGCGTCTGATGAAGATGAGCAATGACTTGATGAATTCACGTTGTACTTCGGTTGAAAATTGTCTCATGCGACCTTGTACTTTAGCAAGGTACATGTCTTCAATGTCGTTGATAGACAAATTCTCAAAGTCAGCTTCAGAGAAAGCATAGTCCCGTTCATCTTGTCGTTTGACCACGATATTCTTAAGGAAGGTGTAGTCCCACTTAGATGATAGAACAACATGTTTGATGGCAACGATATCCTTAGTACTGAACACCGCATGTTGAGACTTCTGAACCTGACAGCTTCGGGAGTAGATTCGTTGGCGTTCCGGCCAATGATGAATCCCGTACATTGCATCTCGGTCGTATGCTTCCACTTTGTCAGAGAACAATTGTTTGGCATGTTCCTCAATGGCTATGCAGTTCGAGTATATAGCTGCTGGGAATGGAAGTGTCAACGATGTAGCGTATTTCCTTGAACCATCGCCACCATGTAGAAGAAATTCCAGGTCTTTGTTGAAAAAATATCTGAATGGAATCCTAGGTTCAGTAGTTTGGCCAATTGTTGGTAGAGGTTTTGACCAGTCGGTGTAGTATGGAGGGTTGTCCCGTTTAGTGAAGTCGACGTTTGCTTCTGGTTTGAGCCAATCCATGTTGTTAGACGTGGCTCGAGCAATGTTCTCAAGGTGATATTCGACCTCGATGGCACTTTCGGAGCTATCTTTCCACAGTTGAAAAGCTTCATTTTTGATTCGCTTCAACTCGGATTTCGTCATCTTCTTCACATGGAACTTTTCTTGCAACAGTTTTGCATGCTCCAATGTATTACCATCTACCAAATCCTGACCTTCCTCAGGGTAGGGAGTGTTGTTAACAAGTGTAGAAAACCATTCAAATCCTACAGTTTTATCGTCATCTAGCCAAGATACGACGTCAACCATGGGTGCCTTCTTCTTCTTCTTTTTCGAAGGCCGAGATGATGATTCTGGTTTTTGAACTTGTTTGGGAGAGGTGGTTGTTGTAGGGGCTCAAGGACCTCTTCATCGTCACCACCCGTATACTCAAATTGATCGCCGGTTTTCTGAGTCAGGGGTGGTAACTCGGAATCGTCCTGAGGTTTATCTGTAGAAGAACGGGGAGGAGATCTTTGTTGAGTAGAAGTCCGTTGGAGAGGAGGTAACATAGAAGATGATTCACCAGACTTCTTTTGACGTTTAGCTTTATCATGCTTATCCTGATCCTTGTCTTCATCGTCTCTAGGACGTTTAGACTTTTCTGCTTCGAATCTACATGCTTCTTTGAGTTGGTAGTCCAGCAATGCTTGAAACAGCTTTCCTTCCTCAGAAGTAAATGTCCCAGATCGTGTAGACATTTGTGTGACAAGCTTGGCCACCAATTCATTATCCGAGAAAACTACAGGATCAGATGGATTGATTGTGACGGTTAAAGGTGTGGATCTTATAGTTTGCTTGGCTATCTGCATAAGATTCGGATATAGTTGTCTGGTAAACATCTCCTTTTTGACTTTAGGAACGAAATCTTGAAGGTACTTGTTAGTGTAACCTTCGATCATTTCGTTCAGTTCCTCTTGACGATGACTTTTCATGAATTCCTGAATAAATTTCCTTTCTCCTTTCATCTTTTCATGCTCGACATACAAATGCTGTATGTGATCAGCAAAGAAATTCAACTTCTTTTGGAGAATGTCTTTCTTTTTGATTTGTTTGACAGCATTCCTAATACATTTATGAGCATTAGATATCCAAGAACGAGGTGGTTTCTTCACTGATTTGGATGATGATTTGGTTGATCTCTTTGATGGTGGTGGTGATGAATGAGAAGAAGAATCCGATGAGGATGAGACGTGAGGAGACTCGGGGTCCTTAGGCGGTTCAGAATTTTCCTTCTGAGAACGTGTAGGACTTTCCAGTAGCAGCTTGTCATAATCAGCATCTTTATCTTTCTCAGACTTCTCAGTTTCAGATTTCTCAAAGTCATATTCGATAGTATCCTCCACAAGATTTTGTTGTTGCACAAGAGTGGTGGCACCAGATCCCTTATCCGGTCGATTACCCGCATCAGAACCTGGTGAAGAGTGGGTAGCACCACTTGATCCTCCGGGTCCACCCATTTGGTCTTTTGCAAATTCTTCAGCTTTTTTAAGGTGACTGACGAATTTAAGCTTCTTCCTGTAGGATTGATCCAGTAGCTCTTCTTCTTCTTCAGAGCTCTCATCATAGGGCACAAGTGCAGGAGTCTTCCCTTTTCCTTTATCAGCTTGAGGACTTGGAGGTTTTGGTACTGAAGGATTGTCATCCTTTGTAGTTTCAGAGTAGGTAATCTCTTCATCAGTGTCAGTACCTTCAGAGCTTTCGTCCAAAAGCTTTCTTTGCGGTTCAGGTGTGGGAATAGGTTCAGCTTCCTTTACAAGAACAATCCTTTTACGAGGAGGATTCCTTTTGGGAAGTTTCCTATAACTTTCAGAACTTACTGCACTTCCAGCACTTCCTCTTCTGGTTCTCCGAGTAGGAGTTCCTGAAGGTTTTTCATCAAGATGACCAACTTTGCCTTCTTTAACTGCTACTAGATACCTTTTGTACGTTTCAAGCTTCTTGAGTTCTTTAGATAGAAGGTGATCAGGCAGCACGGCACCCTGCTTCTTAGTTGTCGATTCCTTGATTCTGATAGAAAGGATAGGTTCGGACAAGAAGTCGTGATTGTCGGGGTCATTGAGCCTCTGTGGAATATCAGGATTGAGTCCAAGTGCTCTCTGGATCAAAAGCTTAGTGTATCTGACATAGGGAATCTTTGAGCTAAGCTTCTTGTGAAATAGCATCATGTCCTCCCATATCAGTGCTTCGATTTCGATGTCCTTCTTATTGATCAAAGACAAGAATATTTGCAGTTCCATGAGCTTTGGATGCTCATAACCACTGTCACGACCAGAAATAGACTTGGTAATGATGATGTAGAGGGTTCTCCATGGTTGAGGAATGTTCTTAAGCTCCACGTGAGAATGCTTAGTAACAACCCCCGAAGCTTCATCATAGCCAATGTCAAGAAGGAATTGTAGAACTGTCTCTTCGGTAGGTGTGGCAAAGAAGTCAGTTGGCTCGATTTCAGGAATGAGGAGAACAGCCCGTAAGTCTGCATGAGTGATGGTGACTTGTTTGTGGTTAAGTGTCACTGTTACAGCACTTTGACCAGTGATCCTCTGCATAGAGTTCCAGAATTGCTGAATGTAGATTTCCGGTACAGTAGCAGAGTGTGAAAGCATGTTCTGGTAGGGATGATTCCTTAGAATATCCACAGCAATGAGACAAGAAGATTCTGAGCATGTGAGGGTTTCAAAGTCAACCCTAAGGTTATTCTTTCCAATCTTTCTCGGATAGCCATTTGGGAAGATATCAGCAATAGTGAGAACCTCAGGTGCATCCACATTCATTTGAGCAGCCATGACGTGATCTGAAATAACATTAGCCAAAAGAACCAACATATCGAAAGACATAATGTTAGTCAACAGAAGGTCTTATTGTCTAGTTATTGAATGTACAGTGTCAATGATTATTACGAGTCCTAAGTCACTTGTTTGTCCAATAGTCCAATGATGTCGAGAGATATTTCGTGAGTTAGTTAACTTTAGGTTTTAAAGTTTATGTTATCACTTATGGTTCACAACATATCAAGCGTTTAAGTTTATTAGTGACATTATTGGATTCGTGATGATATGATAAGTTTATTAACAAGTTTGTACACGTAACAACTCATAATGAAGGTCAATCAAGGCTTAAGCGTAGTTTTGGCAAAGTTAAGCGTAAACAGAGATGATATACGCGTAGATGAAAGCTTACGCGTAGGATCCTAACTTACGCGTAAGAGAAGTTACGCATAGGAAAGGGGGACCTTATGCGTAGAGCTTACGCGTAGGCGTATAAGGACCTTACGCGTAAGGCTTACTCGTAAGAGTAGACCTTATGCGTAGAGGTCACTGTTTACGCATATCCTTCACAGGATACGCGTAGTCTCATTGTAGAACCTTACGCGTAATAGTTATGCGTAGGATTATTCTTACGCATAACTTGACTACGCGTAGGGTAATCCTTATGCGTAGTAGTTACGCGTAGGATTTCTCTTACGCATAACTTCCTACGCATAAGGTAATCCTTATGTGTAGAGTAACAAGGACCTTGATTCTGAGTTTTACGAGTAAAAAGCCTGAAATAAAACACCATATCATCAATTTTGACACTTAACATTCATTCAATTACAGATTTAAACATAGTTACTCATTTAAACTGTTAGGCGTAGAAACACTTACGCGTAGGTCAAAACCCTAAGGGTTATGAATTACGCATAAGAGTTTTAACCATAGGATTAGCACCAATTCAATTATGGTAGGTCATTGATGTTATGAGAGTCTAATAACGGACTTATAACATCTACATCGTGGTGAATCAAGAATACCCAAACACAAGAACTTTAAACCCTAACATCCAATTTTTAATCAATGAGAGTTTCTGGGTGGTTATAGAGCCTGGAAAACTTTAATTCAACATGATATAAACATAACACAACAATATTTTTGACCAAGAACCTTCACATTTGAAAATACCCAAAACCACGCATAAACCCTAATTTCTCAAAATCATTCAATTCGTGATTCTGGGAGAGTTTTGATGATTAAAACGATATCATTGATGTATTAGAAACGTTTTGACATAATCCTTTTAACCATAAACACACAATCTTGATCATGTGAACATACACATACGCGTAGTCCACATAAACTAGATTATACAACGTTTTAGCCGTTGGATTTTTGAAAAATTCAAAACCATTGCTTAAAAACATGTTGTAAACACAAAATCACTCACAAAATGATGATCTAAAGCATGGATTTCTTGAACGAATTCTACGCGTAGGATTAGTTAGGTTAGGAGTATTAAATGTGAAGTGAAATGTTAGGTGGAGAGGTGTTTTATTAAAATATCTTTAACTTTTTGACAGTTTTGGTCCCTCCACCTTTTCCTTTTTCAAACAAAGCCTTTTAACTTCCATTTTGGTTACCAAACAAAGATTTTAAGAAAGAAACTTGACGACACTCCCCCTCGACTTAGGTAAATGATGAAAGGTTATAAATTTTAGTCTGAGGAGTGTCATTTAACAAGAAAAGTTTACCACCATTGATAATAGAAACAACCGGGATAGGGTAACATGAAAGTACACAGATGTTTTGAAACAGTTAAGTAAAAATTTTCTCCCCCTCAACACTTGATTGTAAAAATACTGAATTTTGAAAAATTATAGTGTTGATGGAAGAAATGTACTTGCCATGTTGAAAGATTATAGATTAGAAGAATATTTTTGTTGTTTTATAAGATTTTATATTTTTGTATTTTGTTTTTGAAAAATTATTTACAAAAGATGTTTTGGTGTTTGACAGGTTTTTAAGACTGTTTTAAGAGGTCATCCAATTCCTCTTGAGTCAAACACCTCATACCAATCCGGTGGACCAACTCATTAAACTTAGCTGAAGGCAAGGCTTTGGTGAGAAGATCTGCCAATTGGTATTCTGTACCCACAAAGTATAATTCAACGGTACCCTGTTCCACGTGGTCCTTGATGAAATGATAGCGAAGATCGATGTGCTTTGATTTCGAGTGCTGAACTGAGTTGCACGAGATTGCAATGCACTCCGATTGTCGCAGTACATCGGGATTCTGTCAAATACGTAACCATAGTCTTTGAGTTGTGTTCTCATCCATATGACTTGAGCACAACATGCGGACATGGCTACATATTCTGCTTCGGTTGATGACAGTGATGTACAATCCTGCTTCTTTGATTGCCAAGACACCAGTTTATCACCAAGAAATTGTAGAGCTCCTGAAGTACTTTTCCTTGAGTCTAAGCATCCTGCGTGGTCAGCGTCTGAAAAAGTGATTAGTTCAAAACCAGAATCCTTCGGATACCAGATTCCCAAGTTAATGGTTCCCTTGATGTATCGGAGGATTCTTTTAGCCTCAGAGAGGTGGGTTTCAGTTGGTCGCGACTGATAACGGGAGCATAGATAAACGGCAAAGACAATATCAGGTCTGCTAGCTGTTAGATACATGAGAGACCCAATAATACTTCGGTATTTGGTAGGGTCAACTAATTTCCCATGTAAATCAGCATCTAGCTTCTTGGTATGAGCCATTGGTGTGGCATAAGTGTCACAGGTTGTCATTCCAAATTTGTTTAACAATTCAAGGGCATATTTGGACTGACTCAAGAAAATACCACGGGGTGATTGATGAACTTGCAGTCCTAGAAAGAACGTGAGTTCACCCATCATGGACATTTCAAAAATTTTCTTCATTAGTTTTGCAAAAGCGGTTGAAAACTTTTTATGTGTAGACCCAAAAATGATGTCATCCACGTAAATTTAAACAATTAAGATATGTGCCCCGTGATATTGTATAAAAAGAGTTGGGTCAACCGAACCTTTGGTGAAATTATTAGCAATGAGAAAAGATGATAGCTTATCGTACCATGCCCGAGGGGCTTGTTTGAGACCATAAAGAGCTTTGTTCAGTTTGTAGACATGGTTCAGGCACTCTGGATCAACGAATCCTTCGGATTGCCTGACATAAACCGTTTCTTTCAGTTGTCCGTTGAGAAACGCAGTTTTGACATCCATTTGAAAGACCGTCATGTTCATATGAGCCGCGAACGCGAGAAATATCCGAACAGCTTCAAGACGAACAACCGGAGCAAAATATTCTTCAAAGTCTATTCCCTCTTCCTGACGATAACCCTTAGCAACTAAACGTGACTTTTTTCGGATGACGTTCCCTTCAGCATCCAATTTGTTTTTCCAAATCCATTTTACACCAATGACGTAGACCCCTGTTGGTCTTTCAACCAGTTCCCATACTTCAAGACGTTTGAATTGGTTGAGTTCTTCCTGCATGGATTCAATCCAGTTGTCTTTTGTCATTGCATCTTTAATGTTTTTAGGCTCAGATTGGCAGACAGTGAGTGCATAAATGCAATGTTCACCATCTGTGTGAAGACGTTGTCTCGTAACGACTGGTTGATTTGGGTTGCCAATAATATTAGCCAGAGGATGGTTTTTGTCCATCGATGTGTAGAGGGTTGATGTTGGTATACATTGTGCAGATTCTGAGGATTCAAATGGTTTGTTGAAGATTCCGCGACATCTGGTGCAGAAGTCTCATTAGCAAACAGGTTGAAGAACGCATTTGGATCAAAATCTGCAGCTGGGGGTACATCATTCAGAAAATTATCAGCTGGTTCATCATTGTGGAAGCGGTTTGTTCAACTGTTGTTGTGGAGTCAACTCGTGTAGGTGCATCTTCAACAGTAGTTGTTGTAGCATGTGTATCAGGTATAGGAATATTATCAGGTTGTGCAGCAGAAACAGCGGATACACCTGGAGCACGTTCATCAATATTGTCACTGAACAGAGGAGCAAATAACCTTTCCATTTGTTGACGAGTTAGCTGGGGGCTTTGTTCAGCTGATGATGGGGGTTGAGGGAAGTTTAAACGGTTGTGACCGTGTTCTAAGCTGTTATACTCAGAAGCCATTTCCGTGAGTTCATCAAAATGAGCATGAATCGTTTCCATCATCTGTTTTGTACGACGATTCCAGATCCGGTAACCTTTAGAATTCTCACAATATCCAATAAAAACTCCAGTGTCGGCTTTGGCTTTGAGCTTTCCAAAATCATCACGATCATTATTCGGATAGCAAAGGGATCCAAATACATGAAAGTGTTTGAGATTCGGTTTATGGTTGTGGACAAGCTCGAAAGGTGTTTTGTTGTGGCATTTTGTGATCATAGAACGGTTTTGAGTATAGCATGCAGTAGATACGGCTTCTGCCCACAAGTAATCTGGAAGTTTAGCATTGATTAACATTGTTCTTGCAGCTTCCACTAACGTTCGGTTTCGTCTTTCAACAACTCCGTTTTGTTCTGGTGTACGTGCAATAGATGTTTGATGCTGAATTCCCACTTTCTCATAGAATTCACGAAGGGTTTGGTTAACAAATTCAGTTCCATTGTCTGTTCGAATTAGCCTGACGGTGTTGCGAAGCTGAACCTGTATTTTCGTGATAAAGGTGATAATCATTTGTGGAGCTTGGTCTTTGCTTTGAAGAAAGTAGACCCAAGTCCATCGTGAATAGTCATCAACAATTACTAAGATGTAGCGTTTTCCATTGATTGTTTGCACGCGCATTGGGCCACACAAATCCATGTGAAAAAGATGAAGCACATGTTGAGAGCTGTGTTCCACCTTTGAAGGAAAATGAGCACGAGTGCTTTTCCCTTGTTCACAGGCTGAGCAAAGGTGATCTTTTGAATACCGGAATCGTGGGAGACCTTCAACTAGTTTGTGTCGAGCAAGGTTGGTGATGGTTTGAAAATTTAGATGTGAGAGACGACGGTGCCATAGCCAGGATTTTGTTGATGTTGCCTTTGAAAGTAAGCAGATAGGAGATGAAGCAACCATGTCTTGCATAGAGATAGTGTAGAGACTAGAATTACGCGAGCCAGACATAAGGTCATTTCCTTGTAGATCACGAATGAAACAAGTTTTCTCCCTGAAAGCAACCTCCAAATATCCATCACAAAAATGACCTACTGAGAACAGATTATGACCGAGGCCTTCCACATAGTAAACCCTGCTGATTTCGATGTTCCCATTGACATAATCTCCGTAGCCCATGATAGATGCGAAGTGATCATTCCCGAAACTGACAGTGCCAATGAACTTTGCAATAAAGTTTGATAACAGTTTAAGGTTGCCTGTCATGTGTCGGGAACATCCGCTATCAAGAATCCAGAGAAAAATCTGTATCACCTGCATTACACACAGACGACACAGATGGAATAGAAGTAGATGTGGAACCCGAAATGTTAGAGGGTTCCGAAGCAGGTATATGAGACATGCACACATTAATGACTTTAGGCATCCATTTAAATCCTAGTGTGTTATATATCCATTTCTGCCATCTAGAACTACTCTTTGCTTTAGTCTTAGTGAATGCACTAGGTGGTACTACATTCTTAGGAGGTGAAACTGGAGCTACAGTGACAGTAATGTTAGCCTTAGAATCTAAAGAGGGCGGTCTACCAAGCACAGACTTAGAATGATTAGTGGGCTTAGAGGTATTCCGATTCTTAGGATTCCGTAAACTAGAGATTATAGCTTTAGCAACACATTTGTCATGACAATCAGAATTCATACTTTTACGACAAATAACACAAGGTGCATCAGACTGAATATCAAAAGTGCTTAAAGGTTTAGCATTCGTTACATCACTATTTCTATTACATTTTCCTGACGCAACATCTATAGTGGAAGCAACGTGAGTCTTATTCATAGTCCTAGGGTGTTCTTCTACTTTAGCATTCCTTATTGATCTTTTCTTAGGTCCCAACTTCCTATTCTTCGATTGAGTGCTCCTAGGCTGTGAAGTGCGGACGTTTGGAAAAGACGCAACTATTCATGTTTTAGTAGAAGGAAGCACGTTAGCAACTTGTGATTTGGCAGTAGGGATTCTAGGTGCATGATTACTAAGTGTTACTGGTGCTATTCTCTTAATGATGGTTGGCGGAAGTTGTTCATACTTTACTAACATTTCTCTTAACTTAGAGATAGTGTGAATCAAGTCTTGATTTTCAGACCGAATATTACCAGCAAAATTCATGACTTCTCTAGTGTGAGCAAGATAGTGATCGAGTTCGTTTGATGCTTCATGTCGAGTCTTATTGAGTAAATTAAATATGACACCATATTCCTGTTTAACTGTTACAAGTTCTTGTTCATATTTAGAGATTTGACTTTTCAAAGACACGTTTTGATCATCCAGTTGCTCAATTTTAGAATCAGAAGATTTTGCACTCAACTGAGCGATTTTCTTTTGAAAACTAAGTTGATGGTTGTGAATATCTTTTTCACACCAATGAAGACGACGTTTTGCATTGTAAAGTTTGTTAAGTAATCGTTTATTTTCAGCTTTTAAAGACTCGATCTGAAGCACATTATCAATATTCTCAACAGTTACCACAGAGTCAACATTATCAGCAGAGGTATAATCAGATGCATGTGGCAAAGAATAGAATAACACAACATTATGGATATCAGCACAGATAACATCTTCCAAGAGTCGATCAACATCTTTTCTCAACATTTTCTTTTTGCGTTTAGTATTAGAAATAGATGTTTCAGTTTTCTCGAAAACGACCTTCATCACTCCAAGTTCCTTATGAAAATCCTTTTCCCAAGCTAATGCACAACTTTTCAAATTTTTAACATTTGGTAAAAGATTTTTCTGAAAAATGTCTCTTTGTTCTCGCGCTAAAGGCGATTGAAAGTGTTGAACTTTGATTTCAGAATGATGTTCTATCTCATGTTCTAAAGTTTTGAGGTCAGCCATGAAAATATCAAAGTATCTAAGAATTTTGCGATTTTCAGGTTTTGAGTTTACTTCACTGATTGAAGGTAAAGGACCATAAATTTGTGCATAATCTGGTTGGGGATTAACATTAGAAGACTCAGCTGTTTTGATGATAACCCTTGGTGTGTTAGAAGAATCCGTTGTTGTGACGAAAGTGACCGGTTTTGAATAATTAAAAGGTTTGTTGTAAACAACCGTTTTTAATTTTGATCGACACTCGTCTTCTGCATCTAATTCCTCTTGACGATGATATTCAACAACACTCATAACAGTATCATTAATTTTATATTCTGCACTGGAAACTTCAGGATTTGGTTTGAATGTTTTGAGTGAAAGCTTTTGTTTGTAATCAGCTAGATTTGGTCCATAACCTTTTGGATTGGGTTTTAAAGTAAACTTTTCAATAGCTGTTACTGATTCACCATGTTTGTAAACAACAGTTTTAAACTCTTTAATTTTGTTTTGCAAGCCAATAATTTTTGCAAGAAGGTCATCTACCCGATTCGTTGAATGCTTTTTGTATGCTGAGAACTGTTTTTGACAATTTAACAACTCAGCCTTAGCTTTTTGATTTTCCAAGGTGAGAGCGTTAATTTGCTCTTTATGTTCATGTTTCAGTTGTTCTATTTCAGACAACAAAGCATTCTTCGAAGCGGCTAGATCACGCATCTGTCTCTCTAAATATTTTTCGTTTTGATGAGATTTAGCAAAAGCGGCTTCAAAACCTTTTTCACGGTTTTCTTGAGTTTTGAAAAAGTTGAGTTGCATTTGTAAGCATTCAAAATCCTTGGTTAACAGTGCATTTTTGCTTTTTAAGTCCTTATTTAATGCATAACATTCCTCCATTTTGATTTGATGGTCTTGAATTAAACGAGCAAAATCTGGATGAGGCAACAGTTCAGCTTGTTCAACGTGAGTTACAACATGATCATTATTTAGATCCTCAAGTACAACCACGGAGTCAATTTGATTATCAAAGGAAACCATAAGGTCATCTTGATCGTCAAATGTAACTACAGGGTTAACTTGAAAATCGTCATAATGAGATGTAGATGACTCATTTTGAACAGTCTGATCCGTGCCGGATTCAGATATTGGCGGAGATATTAGTTCAGATATGATGATGGTTTGTTCGGGTACCTGAGACAAGCCATCAGTGTCATACACTGGGCCTGTTTCACTCATGTGTAACTCATGCATATTAGCCATCAACATAATAGCTGCATTGGCCTGCAAGTCCTCCATATCATCATCTGAGTCTGCATCTGCCATAAAGCTCTGTTCTTTGTTTGTGAGAGATCCACCAGCTTCATCCTTAAGAGCCAAAAGAAGAGCCTCTTTGAAATACGCACTGCCCCTAGTCCTTGGCTTTGGGCATGCATTAGCCAGGTGTCCCTTCTCATTGCAGTTCTAGCATCGAAGACCATTCAACCCATTCTGAGCATTTCCCTGTTCTACCACTTGAGCTCTGTTGTTATTTCTACCCATAGCATTAAACCCTTGACCACCTCCCATTTGACGACCATAACCACGATTCTGAACTTCAACTCGTCCATTGTTCACAACAGCCTGATTTCGTGTATTGGATGAGGAACGAATACGGTTGTTGGATTTGTTTATATAACGGCTAAAAGCATTAGCAATCATAACAAATCCCTGTTGCAATGCTTCGAACAGATCGGATTCCTCATTAGTTTGACTATGAAGTGCTTGATCATTGTTGTTGTTGTAAGGAACCAATTGATTTTGTTGAGATTGCTGTGATGGATCGTTTGGTGTGACTGAGGCAGTTGGTTGACTTGCTTGTTGAGGAGGATAACTTTGTTGAGCATATAAGGCAAGTTGTTGGTTTTCCAGATGTGTAGGTGGAGCAATTTGAGCACGGAGAATCCTTTCCCGATCAACTTCCTTTTCATGAGGCTTCAAGTAATCGTACAACAATCCATATGTAGAGTGATGCATATTCTTCGCTTGACGGAGAAAAATGACATACTTCTCCCATTCAGGACCAAGACTACTCAGGAACTTAGTATTCACTGCAATTCTTGGCATGATAATGTTGTGTTTATCCAAATCATTGATGATGTCTGAAAATCGATGATGATAAGACTCTAGTGTCTCTCCAGGTTCAATCAAGAAGTGTTCATAAGCCAAGTAAATTTTGGATTCCAAATCCTCCTGATTGAGTACATATCCTTCCATAAGAAGATGAATATGGTCCCACATTTCCTTTGCAGTCTTTTGAGCATCAACACTTCGAAGAATTGGGTTAGGTAATCCTAAAAGGATATATTGCATTGCAAGCTCATCAGCTTCATAGTGTAGAAGTTCTGTTGGATTTAGATCTGCAACAGTAGCAATGTTTGTTTGTTCATCTCTTGGTGGAATAGCAGTAGGATCTCCGGGTACCATGACAATAGGCATCTCAAATGGACCTTCCAAGATAACCTTCTTTAAGAACTTTCCATGTGGCTTCTTCAGATCACAAAACCTAAAGAACCTTATCACCCATTGATCGTAGTTTCCTGGAGTGAGCATTGGAGGTCTATCAAGTGATCCAGCTTCATGAATTGATTATTGGCTGCTTAAAGCTTAACACATCTTTGCAAACCAAGTGGGTTCCTTCATAGTGTTCCTTGATGGATGTTGATTGAATTCATTTGTGTAGGGTTGAACTTGAAGACTTGGCGGTGTTTGAACCATTTGTGGTGGGGGAATTGCACCAAGTTGTGGAGTATGTTGTTGATTAAATTGTTGTTGATAAATTTCTTGTTGTTGATTCCATTGTTGATGTTGTGGACTTAGTTGTTGTTGTCGTTGAGGATAAGTGTAAGGGAAATAGTTAGAGTATGGTGGTTGAGACATGTTGAAAACTTGTGTTGGTAAAAATGGATCTTTGTAGTCGAATGAACCTTTGTTGATGAAGTGTCCTTAGGCGTAGAAAAGACAAGAACCAAGTAGTACTTATGCGTAAAAGCACCAAAGTTACGCGTAACAATAAGGAGTTACGCGTAGGATTTAGCTTACGCGTAAGTAGGGAAAAGCACTAAAGCTAGGCGTAGACAAAAGTTAGGCGTAGGATTTTCTTATGCGTAAGACTAGGCTTAGGCGTAGGAAAAATCTTAGGCGTAGGATTTCTACGCGTAAGCTTATGCTTATGCGTAATTTTAGGGTTTTTGCCCAAATGATCTTTTACACTATCACAGTGCAAAAGATATCCAAAGTCGACGTATTTTCAGACTTATCCAAGTAAGAAAACACGGAATAAACCACTAAAATGAAGATCAAACCAAGGAAGCACTTACGCGTAGTTTTAGGGTTTTACTACGCGTAGAAATGCTCTTAACTTTGATTCTGTCCAAAAGTGTTTCTAAACCAGTTTTTGTGTGATAAAATAGCTTCAATAACACCAAAATACACAAAAGTGTGAAACTTGATGAACCAAAGCCTCTAAAACAGTTATGCGTAGAACTTTACCCACGTTCAAAAACTAGATGAAAAACAACTACCCACGCATAAAGTTTGAAACTTTTTGCCAAAAACATGTATTTTAACACCTTAAAACGTTGAAAGTACAAGAATCTTGGATTAAAAAGTGTAAAAAACAAGTTTTTAAGCGAACCAAAGTATCAAACGTGTGTTTTAAGCGTAGGACCGAAACCCACTTCAAAAACAAACACGATTCACCCAACTAGTAGGCGATTGATACCACTGTTAGGTCACTAGTTTTACAAACACAAGCTTATAAGAAAGAGATAAGGCGATTGAACAAGATCCAAACACACACACACGATAATATGGGACGGTTATGCGTAAGATGTATGTGAAAGAAATAACTTGAACAACCAACCCTCAAATGAGGGTTTACAAGAGTATTTATAGGAGGAAAGCTAGGGCAACACTCCTAGTTTCCATCCTTTCTTAAATGGGCTTGAGCCTAAGCTCATGGGCCTTCTACATAAGCTTAAGGCTAATAACAAACATAAAGGCCATAATAAAGCTAACTATTACATATTAATTACTAACAATTGATTATGGTTTAGGAGTGATTCCAACAGCTTATTTCAAAGAGGCTCTTCTTTTGGCTCTTAAGGATGAAGTTGGTGGATCTCTCACCAACAAAAAACAGAGCTTTATGGCAGATGCAGACTCAGATGATGATATGGAGGACTTGCAGGCCAATGCAGCTGTTATGTTGATGGCTAATATGCATGAGTTACACATGAGTGACACAGGCCCAGTGTATGACACTGATGGCTTGTCTCAGGTACCCGAACAAACCATCATCATATCTGAACTAATATCTCCGCCAATATCTGAATCCGGCACGGCTTAGACTGTTTAAAATGAGTCATCTACATCTCATTCTGACGATTTTCAAATAAACCCTGTAATTACATTTGACGATCAAGATGACCTTATGGTTTCCTTTGATAATCAAATTGACTCCGTGGTTGTACTTGAGGATCTAAATAATGATCATGTTGTGACTCACGTTGAACAAGCCGAACTGTTGCCTCATCCAGATTTTGCTCGTTTAATTCAAGACCATCAAATCAAAATGGAGGAATGTTATGCATTAAACAAGGACTTAAAAAGAAAAAATGCACTGTTAACCAAGGATTTTGAGTGCTTACAAATGCAACTCAACTTTTTCAAAACTCAAGAAAACCGTGAAAAAGGTTTTGAAGCCGCTTTTGCTAAATCTCATCAAAACGAAAAATATTTAGAGAGACAGATGCGTGATCTAGCCGCTTCGAAGAATGCTTTGTTGTCTGAAATAGAACAACTAAAACATGAACATAAAAAGCAAATTAACGCTCTCACCTTGGAAAATCAAAAAGCTAAGGCTGAGTTGTTAACTTGTCAAAAACAGTTCTCCGCATACAAAAAGCATTCAACGAATCGGGTAGATGACCTTCTTGAAGAAATTATCGGCTTGCAAAACAAAATTAAAGAGTTTAAAACTGTTGTTTACAAACATGGTGAATCAGTAACAACTATTGAAAAGTTTAGTTTAAAACCCAATCCAAAAGGATATGGACCAAATCTAGCTGATTACAAACCAAAGCTTTCACTCAAAACATTCAAACCAAATCCTGAAGTTTCCAGTGCAGAATATAAAATTAATGATACTGTTATGAGTGTTGTTGAATATCATCGTCAAGAGGAATTAGATCCAGAAGACGAGAGTCGATCAAAATTAAAAACTGTTGTTTACAACAAACCTTTTAATTATTCAAAACCGGTCATTTTGCCACACCAACGGATTCGTCTAACACACCAAAGGTTATCATCAAAACACCTGAGTCTTCTAATGTTAATCCCCAACCAGATTATGCACAAATTTATGGTCCTTTACCTTCCATCAGTGAAGTAAACTCAAAACCTGAAAATCGCAAAATTCTTTGATATTTTGATATTTTCATGGCTGACCTCAAAAGTTTAGAACATGAGATAGAATATCATTCTGAAATCAAAGTTCAACACTTTCAATCGCCTTTAGCGCGAGAACAAAGAGACATTTTTCAAAAAAATCTTTTACCAAATGTTAAAAATTTGAAAAGTTGTGCATTAGCTTGGGAAAAGGATTTTCATAAGGAACTTGGAGTGATGAAGGTCGTTTTCGGGAAAACTGAGACATCTATTTCTAATACTAAACGTAAAAAGAAAATGTTGAGAAAAGATGTTGATCGACTCTTGGAAGATGTTATCTGTGCTGATATCCATAATGTTGTGTTATTCTATTCTTTGCCACATGCATCTGATTATATCTCTGCTGATACTGTTGACTCTGTGGTAACTGTTGAGAATACTGATAATGTGCTTCAGATCGAGTCTTTAAAAGCTGAAAATAAACGATTACTTAACGAACTTTACAATGCAAAACGTCGTCTTCATTGGTGTGAAAAAGATATTCACAATCATCAACTTAGTTTTCAAAAGAAAATCGCTCAGTTGAGTGCAAAATCTTCTGATCCTAAAATTGAGCAACTGGATGATCAAAACGTGTCTTTGAAAAGTCAAATCTCAAAATATGAACTAGAACTTGTAACAGTTAAACAGGAATATGGTGTCATATTTGATTTACTCAATAAGACTCGTCATGAAGCATCAAACGAACTTGATCACTATCTTGCTCACACTAGAGAAGTCATGAATTTTGCTGGCAATATTCGTTCTGAAAATCAAGATTTGATTCACACCATCTCTAAGTTAAGAGAAATGTTAGGAAAGTATGAACAACTTCCGCCAACCATCATTAAGAGATTAGCACCAGTAACACTTAGTAATCATGCACCTAGAATCCCTACTGCCAAATCACAAGTTGCTAACGTGCTTCCTTCTACTGAAACAGGAATAGTTGCGTCTTTTCCAAACGTCCGCACTTCACAGCCTAGGAGCACTCAATCGAAGAATAGGAAGTTGCGACCTAAGAAAAGATCAATAAGGAATGCTAAAGTAGAAGAACACCCTAGGACTACGAATAAGACTCACGTTGCTTCCACTATAGATGTTGCGTCTGGAAAATGTAATAGAAATAGTGATGTAACGAATGCTAAACCTTTAAGCACTTTTGATATTCAGTCTGATGCACCTTGTGTTATTTGTCGTAAAAGTATGAATTCTGATTGTCATGACAAATGTGTTGCTAAAGCTATAATCTCTCGTTTACGGAATCCTAAGAATCGGAATACCTCTAGGCCCACTAATCATTCTAAGTCTGTGCTTGGTAGACCGCCTTCTTTAGATTCTACATCATGCGTTGTTGTCCCTGTAGCTCTAGTTTCACCTCCTAAGAATGTAGTACCACCTAGTGCATTCACTAAGACTAAAGTAAAGAGTAGTTATAGATGGCAGAAATGGATATATAACACACTAGGATTTAAATGGATGCCTAAAATTATTAATGTGTGTATGTTTAATATCACTGCTTCGGAACCCTCTAACATTTCGGGTTCCACATCTACTTCTATTCCATCTGTGTCGTCTGTGTGTAATGCAGGTGATACAGATCATTCTCTGGATTGTTGATAGCGGATGTTCCCGACACATGACAGGCAACCTTAAACCGTTATCAAACTTTATTGCAAAGTTCATTGGCACTGTCAGGTTCGGGAATGATCACTTCGCAGCTATCATGGGCTACGGAGACTATGTCAATGGGAACATCGAAATCAGCAGGGTTTACTATGTGGAAGGCCTCTGTCATAATCTGTTTTCAGTAGGTCAGTTTTGTGATGGAGATTTGGAGGTTGCTTTCCGGGAGAAAACTTTGTTTCATTCGTGATCTACAAGGAAATGATCTTATGTCTGGCTCGCGTAATTCTAGTCTCTACACTATCTCTATGCAAGACATGGTTGCTTCATCTCCCATCTGCTTACTTTCAAAGGCAACATCAACAAAATCCTGACTATGGCACCGTCGTCTCTCACATCTAAACTTTCAAACCATCACCAACCTTGCTCGACACAAACTAGTTGAAGGTCACCCACGATTCCAGTATTCAAAAGATCACCTTTGCTCAGCCTGTGAACAAGGGAAAAGCACTCGTGCTCATTTTCCTTCAAAGGTGGAACACAGCTCTCAGCATGTGCTTCATCTTCTTCACATGGATTTGTGTGGCCCGATGCGCGTGCAAACGATCAATGGCAAACGCTACATCTTAGTAATTGTTGATGACTACTCACGATGGAATTAGGTCTATTTTCTTCGAAGCAAAGACCAAGCTCCACAAATGATCATCACCTTTCTCACGAAAATACAGGTTCAGCTCCGCAACACCGTCAGGCTAATCAGAACAGACAAAGGAACTGAATTTGTTAACCAAACCCTTCGTGAATTCTATGAGAAAGTAGGAATTCAGCATCAAACATCTATTGCACGTACACCCGAACAAAACGGATTTGTTGAGAGACGAAACCGCACGTTAGTGGAAGCTGCAAGAACAATGTTAATCAATGCTAAACTTCCAGATTACTTTTGGGCAGAAGCTGTATCTACTGCATGCTATACTCAAAACCGTTCTATGATCACAAAACGCCACAACAAAACACCTTTCGAGCTTGTCCACAACCATAAACCGAATCTCAAACACTTTCATGTATTTGGATCCCTTTGCTATCCGAATAATGATCGTGATGATTTTGGAAAGCTCAAAGCCAAAGCTGACATTGGAGTCTTTATTGGATATTGTGAGAATTCTAAAGGTTACCGGATCTAGAATCGTCATACAAAACAGGTGATGGAAATGATTCATGCTCATTTTGATGAACTCACGGAAATGGCTTCTGAGTACAACAGCTTAGAACCCGGTCACAACCGTTTAAACTTCCCTCAACCCCCATCATCAGCTGAACAAAGCCCCCAGCTCACTCGTCAACAAATGGAAAGGTTATTTGCTCCGCTGTTCAGTGATGATATTGATGAACGTGCTCCAGGTGTATCCGTTGTTTCCGCTGCTCAACCTGATAATACTCTTATACCTGATACACCTGCTACAACAACTACTGTTGAAGATGCACCTACACCAGTTGACTCCACCACAACAGTTGAACAAACCGCTTCCAACAATGATGAACCGGCTGATGATATTCTGAATGAAGTACCCCCACCTGCAGATTTTGATCCAAATGCGTTCTTCAACCAGTTTGCTAATGAGACTGCTGCACAAGATGTCGCGGAATCTTCAACAAACCATTTGAATCCTCAGAATCTGCACAATGTATACCAACATCAACCCTCTACACATCGATGGACAAAAGACCATCCTCTGGCTAATATTATTGGCAACCCGAATCAACCAGTCGTTACGAGACAACGTCTTCACACAGATGGTGAACATTGCATTTATGCACTCACTGTCTGCCAATCTGAGCCTAAAAACATTAAAGATGCAATGACAAAAGATAACTGGATTGAATCCATGCAAGAAGAACTCAACCAATTTAAACTTCTTGAAGTATGGGAACTGGTTGAAAGACCAACAAGGGTCTACGTCATTGGTCTCAAATGGATTTGGAAAAACAAATTGGATGCTGAAGGGAACGTCATCCGAAACAAGTCACGTCTACTTGCTAAGGGTTATCGTCAGGAAGAAGGAATAGACTTTGAAGAATCTTTTTCTCCGGTTGCTCGTCTTGAGGCTGTTCGGATGTTTCTTGCGTTCGCGGCTCATATGAACATGACGGTCTTTCAGATGGATGTCAAAACTGCGTTTCTCAACAGATAACTGAAAGAAACGGTTTATGTCAGCCAACCCGAAGGATTCATTGATCCTGAGTTTCCAAACCATGTCTACAAACTTAACAAAACTCTTTATGGTCTCAAACAAGCCCCTCGGGCATGGTACGATAAGCTATCATCTTTCCTCATTGCTAATAATTTCACCAAAGGCTCGGTTGACCCAACTCTTTTTATATAATATCACGGGGCACATATCTTAATTGTTCAAATTTACGTGGATGACATCATTTTTGGGTCTACACATAAAAAGTTTTCAATCGCTTTTGCAAAACTAATGAAGAAAAATTTTGAAATGTCCAAGATGGGTGAACTGACATTCTTTCTAGGATTACAAGTTCATCAATCACCCCGTGGTATTTTGTTGAGTCAGTCCAAATATGCCCTTGAATTGTTAAACAGATTTGGAATGAAAACCTGTGATACTTATGCCACACCAATGACTCATACCAAGAAGCTAGACGCTGATTTACATGGGAAATTAGTTGACCCTACCAAATACCGAAGTATTATTGGGTCTCTCATGTATCTAACAGCTAGCAGACCTGATATTGTCTTTGCCGTTTATCTATGCTCCCGTTATCAGTCGCGACCAACTGAAACCCACCTCTCTGAGGCTAAAAGAATCCTCTGATACATAAAGGGAACCATTAACTTGGGGATCTGGTATCCGAAGGATTCTGGTTTTGAACTAATCGCTTTTTCAGACGCTGACCACGCAGGATGCTTAGACTCAAGGAAAAGTACTCCAGGCGCTCTACAATTTCTTGCTGATAAACTGGTGTCTTGGCAATCAAAGAAGCAGGATTGTACATCGCTGTCATCAACCGAAGCAGAATATGTAGCCATGTCCGCGTGTTGTGCTCAAGTCATATGGATGAGAACACAACTCAAAGACTATGGTTACGTATTTGACAGAATCCCGATGTACTGCGACAATCAGAGTGCCATTGCGATCTCGTGCAACTTAGTCCAGCACTCGAAATCAAAGCACATCGATCTTCGTTATCATTTCATCAAGGACCACGTGGAACAGGGTACCGTTGAATTATACTTTGTGGGTACAGAATACCAATTGGCAGATCTTCTCACCAAAGCCTTGCCTCCCGCTAGGTTTAATGAGTTGGTCCACCGGATTGGTATGAGGTGTTTGACTCAAGAGGAATTGGATGACCTCTTAAAACAGTCTTAAAAACCTGTCAAACATCAAAACATCTTTTGTAAATAATTTTTCAAAAACAAAATACAAAAATATAAAACCTGATAAAACAACAAAAAATTCTTCTATCTATTTTTTCTCTAAACATGGCAAGTACATTTCTTCCATCAACACTATAATCTTTCAAAATTCAGTATTTTTACGATCAAGTGTTGAGGGGGAGAAAATTTTCACTTAACTGTTTCAAAACATCTGTGTACTTGCATGTTATCTTATCCCGGTTGTTTCTTTTATCAATGGTGGTAAAATTCTGGTTTTATGACACTCCTCGAACCAAAATTTATAACCTTTCAGCATTTACCTAAGTCGAGGGGGAGTGTCGTCAAGTTCATTTCTTAAAATCTTTGTTTGGTAACCAAAATGGAAGTTAAATGGCTTTGTTTGAAAAAGGAAAAGGTGGAGGGACCAAAAATGTCAAAATCTTAAAGTTATTTTAAATAAAAACACCTCCCACCTACCTTTATCTTCACATTTATTACTCTTAACCTAAAACATCCTACGCATAGAATTCGTTCAAGAAATCCGTACTTTAGATCATCATTTTGTAAGTGTTTTCATGATCTTAACGATAATACAAGCTAAGGTTTTGAATTTCAAGCAAATCCTACGGCTAAAACGTTAGTTATGCGTGATTATGTGTTCTACGCATAAGCGTATGAACAAACAATCAATGTGAGTGTGTTTTTGGTTGAAAAGAAAGTGTCAAAACTTGTTTTTAACAACAAGGATACTATTTTTACCCTCTAAATCCACCCAGAAACACGAATTGATGGTTTTTTGAATATTAGGGTTTATGAGTCGATTTGGGTGTTTACAAATGTGAAGAGTTTTGTTCAAAAAGATTGTTGTGTAATGTTTATATGATGATGAATTAATGATTTCCAAGCTTTATCACCACCCAGAAACTCTAAATGATAAAAAAAAATTGGAATTAGGGTTTAAAGTTCATAAGTTTGGGCATCTTTGATTCTCCACGATTTAGATGTTATAACTTGGTTTATAGACTCACACAACATCTTAGAACTACCTAAAATTGTTTGGTGCAAATCCCATGGCTAGAAATTATACGCGTAATTCATAACCCTTAGGGTTTTGACCTACGCGTATGACATTCTACTCATAACTGTTTATTGAATATTCATGCCATGATTTGTTGTTAAAATGAATTTTTGTGTTAATATTGATGATTTGATGGATTTATTTCAGGCTTGCTGCGCTTAAAATTCAGAATCAAGGTCATTTGAATCTCTACGCTTAAGGATTACCTTACGCGTAGGCAGTTATGCATAAGAAAAATCCTACGCGTAACTACTACGCATAAGGTTCTACAATGGGACTACGCGTATCCTGTGAAGGATATGCGTAAACAGTGACTCTACGCATAAGGTCTACTCTTACGAGTAAGCCTTACGCGTAAGGTTCTTATACGCCTACGCGTAAGCTCTACGCATAAGGTCCCCTTTTTCCTACGCGTAACATTTCTTACGCGTAAGATTAGGATCCTACGCGTAAACTTTCGTCTACGCGTATATATATTTCCTGTTTACGCTTAACTTTGCTAAAACTACGCCTAAGCCTTGATTGACCTTCATTATGAATTGTTACGTGTACAAACTTGTAAATAAACTAATCATATCGTCACGAATCCAATAAGGTCACTAATAAACTCAAACGTTTGATATGTTGTGAACTATAAGTGATAACATAAACTTTAAAACTTAAAGTTAACTAACTCACGAAACATTTCACGACGTCATTGAACTATTGGACAAACAAGTGACTTAGGACTCGTAACAATCATTGACACTGTACATTCAATAACTAGACAATAAAACCTTCTGTTGACTAACATTATGTCTTTCGATATATTGGTTCTTTTGGCTAATGTTATTTCAGATCACGACATGGCTGCTCAAATGAATGTGGATGCACCTGAGGTTCTCACTATTGCTGATATCTTCCCAAATGGCTATCCGAGAAAGATTGGAAAGAATAACCTTAGGGTTGACTTTGAAACCCTTACATGCTCAGAATCTTCTTGTCTCATTGCTGTGGATATTATAAGGAATCATCCCTACCAGAACATGCTCTCACACTCTGCTACTGTACCGGAAATCTACATTCAGCAATTCTGGAATTCTATGCAGAGGATCACAGGTCAAAGTGCAGTGACAGTGACATTTAATCACAAACAAGTCACCATCACTCCTGCAGACTTACGGGTTGTTCTCATCATTCCAGACATCGCTCCAACCGACTTCTTTGCTACACCTACTGAGGAGACAGTTCTTCAATTCCTGATAGATATTGGCTATGATGAAGCTTCAGGAATTGCTTCTAAGCACTCTCATGTGGAGCTTAAGAACATTCCTCAACCATGGAGACCTCTACCTCATCATCACCAAATCGGTCTCTGGTCGTGATAGTGGCTATGAGCATCCCAAGCTCATGGAACTACAAATCTTCTGGTCATTAATCAACAAAAAGGACATCGGAATCGAAGCACTGTTATGGGAAGACATGATGTCATTTCATAAGAAACTTGGCTCAAAGATTCCCTATGTCAGATACACAAAATTGTTGATCTAGAGAGCACTTGGACTTAATCCCGATATTCCACAGAGGCTCAATGACCCAGACACTCACGACATGTTGACTGAACCTACACTATCAGTCAGAATCAAGGAATCGTCAACAAAGAAACAGGGTGTTGTATTACCTGATTACCTTCTGTCTAAAGAACTCAAGAAGCTTGAAACGTACAAAAGGTATCTAGTAGCAGTACAAGAAGGCAAAGTTGGTCATCTTGATGAAAAACCTTCAGGAACTCCTACTCGGAGAACCAGAAGAGGAAGTGCAGTAAGTTCTGAAAGTTATAGGAAGCTTCCCAAAAGAAATCCTCCTCGTAAAAGGATTGTTCCCGTAAAGGAAGCTGAACCTATTCCCACACCTGAACCGCAAAGAAAGCTTTTGGACGAAAGCTCTGAAGGTACTGACACAGATGAAGAGATTACCTACTCTGAAACTGCAAAGGATGACAATCCTTCAGTACCAAAACCTCCAAGTCCTCAAGCTGATAACGGAAAAGGGAAGACTCCTGCACTTGTGCCCTATGATGAGAGCTCTGAAGAAGAAGAAGAGCTACTGGATCAATCCTACAGGAAGAAGTTTAAATTAGTTAGACACATTCAAAAAGCTGAAGAATTTGCAAAAGACCAAATGGGTGGCCCCAAAGGATCAAGTGGTGCTGCCCACTCCTCACCAGATCCTGATGTGATTAATCGACCCGATAAGGGATCTGGTGCCACCACTCTTGTGCAACAACAAACGCTTGTGGAGGTGTCTACTGAACATAACATTGAGGAACCAGAAAAGGATAAGACTGAGAAAGAAAAGACTGATGAAGAAGCTAAGGCTCAGACGGAAGAAAAGGCTAAATCTGGACAAGATGAGGAAGAGAATTATGATGATTTGCTTCTCAACAGTCCTACACGTTCTCAGAAGGAAACTTCTGAACCGCCCAAGGACCCCGATTCTCCTCATGTCTCCTCCTCATCAGATTCTTCATCTCACTCCTCACCACCACCATCAAAGAAATCAACCAAATCAACATCCAAATCTTTGAAGAAACCACCTCGATCTTGGATTTCTCAGACACATGAAAGAATTGTGAAAGCTGTCAAACAGGTCAGAAAGAAAGACATGCTATACAGGAAGCCGAACATTCTCAATCGAAAAATACAATATTTACATGACGAGAATGACAAGATGCAAGAAGAAAGGAAGTTTATCCAGGAGTTCATGAAAAGTCATCGTCAAGAGGAACTGAACGAAATGATCGAAGGCTACACTAACAAGTACCTTCTGGATATCGTTCCTAAAGTCACAAAGGAGATGTTTACCAGACAACTATATCCAAATCTTATGCAGATAGCCAAGCAAACCATAAGATCCACACCTTTAACCGTCACAATCAATCCATTTGATCCTGTAGTTTTTTCGGATAATGAACTGGTGGCCAAGCTTGTCACAAAAATGTCTACACGATCTGGGACATTTACTTCTGAGGAAGGAAAGCTGTTTCAAGCATTGCTGGACTACCAACTCAAAGAAGCATGTAGATTCGAAGCAGAAAAGTCTAAACGTCCTAGAGACGATGAAGACAAGGATCAGGATAAGAATGACAAAGCTAAACATCATAAGAAGTCTGGTGAATCATCTTCTATGTTACCTCCTCTCCAACGGACTTCTACTCAACAAAGGTCTCCGCCCCGTTCTTCTACAGATAAACCTCAGGACGATTCCGAGTTACCACCCCTGACTCAGAAAACTGGTGATCACTTTGAGTATACGGGTGGTGACGATGAAGAGGTCCTTGAGCCCCTACAACAACCCACCTCTCCCAAACAAGTTAAGAAACCAGAATCCTCATATAGGCCTTCGAAAAAAAGAAGAAGAAGACGCCGCAGACTGACGTCGTATCTTGGCTAGATGACGATAAAACTGAAGAATTTGAATGGTTCTATACTCTTGTTAACAACACTCCCTACCCTGAAGAAGGTCAGGATTTGGTAGACGGTAACACATTGGAGCATACAAAACTTTTGCAAGAAAAGTTCCAGGTGAAGAAGATGACGAAATCCGAGTTGAGGCGAATCAAGAATGAAGCTTTTCAACTGTGGAAAGATAGCTCAGAAAGTGCCATCGAGGTCGAATATCACCTTGAAAACATTGCTCGAGCTATGTCTAACAACATGGATTGGCTCAACCCAGAAACAAACATCGACTTCACCAAACGGGACAACCCTCCATACTACACCGACTGGTCAAAACCTCTACCAACAATTGGCCAACCAGATGAACCAAGGATTCCATTCCGATATTTCTTCAACAAAGACCTGGAATTTCTTCTACATGGTGGCGATGGTTCAAGGAAATATGCTACATCGTTGACACTTCCATTCCCAGCAGCTATATACTCGAACTGCATAGCCATTGAGGAACGTGCCAATCACTTGTTCTCTGACAAAGTGGAAGCATACGACCGAGATGCAATGTACGGGATTCATCATTGGCCGGAACGCCGAAGAATCTACTACAAAAGCTGTCAGGTTCAGAAGTCTCAACATGCGGTGTTCAGTACTAAGTATATCATTGCCATCAAACACGTTGTTCTGTCATCTAAGTGGGACTACACCTTCCTAAAGAATATCGTGGTCAAACGACAAGATGAAAGGGATTATGCATTCTCTGAAGCTGACTTTGAGAATTTGTCTATCAACGACATCGAAGACATGTACCTTGCCAAAGTACAAGGTCGCATGAGACAACTTTCAACCGAAGTACAACGTGATTTCATCAAGTCATTGCTCATCTTCATCAGACGCATAGTCATCAAGGAACGTGTAGAAGATCTTCAGCTGGCAGTTGAATCTTATCAGACCCGTGTCAACTTCACACCACCTCAGCTAGATCTTCCCGACCTCAACCAACTCTCACAATATACACTCATCAGCAAACCTTTCGGCGTCGTTTACCGCAGTGAACTTCAAAGAAATTGCTTAATGGCGTGTAGTGAACTTCACAAGTTTGGGGATCACACCTTGAAGATGGTTAGGGACGGATTGGCATATAGGTTGAAGGACATACGTCACAAGATTGGATCTCCTAAGCGATGGAATTCTCAGGATCGAAGGGATGTGAGGAGGATCATCAAGATGATTGATGAAAGGTTGTTTCGAAGGGATCAGTTTAGAACGTTGGAAAGCTTTGTTGGTGGTCGACCCAGGATCAACATCACCGGCTATCAACGCCCTGTTCGCACTCCTGGCGACATCACTGCACTTCCTGGTACCCCTTGAATTGTTTCTTTCATTATAAATTTGGATGTGTGATTATATATGTTAATGGCTTGTGCACACATAACAGTGTATAACCCGTTCTTGTCAAGAAAGGACCCTGTGGTACGTTTCAGTGCCACAATCCTTATAAAAGGAGCGAAAGCTTCTTACTTTTGAGAAAAACCTATCAAACCATTCATTTTTCAAGGTTTTGCTCAAAAGGACAAGTACTTCCCCATATGATTTTCAAAACCTCAACCGTTTATATCACTAGTTGAGGGGGAGTACTTGAGTTAAAACTTTGTTCACAAATTGTTCATAGTGGTCATCTTCCCGCAACACTCGAAATGGTCATATTTATTCTCAAATTTTCAAAAATAACGTTCTATATGCCATTTTTGAGGGGGAGAAAATTATGTGATAAGAAATATGTTGTGCAAATGCAAATGAATCTTTGTGTAATAGACTTAACCAACGAATTGACGGTACTAAAATGTTAGTAACTCGAAAAGACTTGTCCTAGACGGGTAATAATTTCAAGCTAGTTCGCTAGTAATGTAAACGTGTCTCGCAAAGGACTTGTCCGATTAGAATGTACCATTCGAGAAACTCTTGGTAGACATGAACTCTGACGGGTATGACAACCTTTCGAGGATTTTCTACACCTTCAAAGTAGTTATTAGAGCTAGTTGTCACCTAAAAGCTGTCAATATAACTCTTTAACTATGCAACGTAACCGTGTCTCGCGGGAGATTGTCTATCTTGAGTGGATCAATTCAAAAAGTGCGCGCTCTTTCCTCACTGTGCAATTAACCGTTAAAACTCTTAAGCACATGTGGAGGGGGAGTATTTATGCAAAATCTTATCTCTCACAATGGTTCAAACATGTTTTTCATTTACAAACCCTTTGAGAGATTCTTCACAACAGTGGTTTTAATGGCAACATAGGTTAGTCATGGAGATATAAGGTAACTAAGGTTAGGAATAACCGTCCTATGATCCGCCAGAGCCGGAGGGATCTACCCAAGGACATCACAAATAGTTAGTACTTAGAAGTCCTTAGGTATGATTATAAAAAGGAGAAAATGAGAATCGGAGAAAGAAGGAGTTAAAGAATTAAAAAGAAATGCAAAGAAAAGGGTGAAAAGAAATAGCCCTCCAAATTACTCAACTTAGGGCAGACACCGGGTTCAATTCATATGCTACTGGTTGTCACTTAGTGACACCGGTATTGAAGATTAAAAAGTCGTCATGGACCCAGTGACGCATGCACTAAACCTTCTTAGCCACTCAAGTTTCTCTCAACAGAAGCTTGTTTCATTCTCACAGGGAACCCTACGTAAACTATTGGCGTTCTCTTAGAGATCGCTGGTATTAAAGAAGGAGACCCTCTCCCTAGTCTCCGCTCAGGAAAACCAAAACGCACTATTGAGTCTAGAGCCACGAGATTCATCAAAAGATCTCTTAGGGACACTTGACATTTCATCACTTGTTGATCAACAAATAAGATCATCAGTGGTTCATATCGAGTCCTTCACAGATCTTAGCAATATGTCGAGAACATTTATGAGAGGTTCACAACTGTGATCCTCAGTGATTGAATGGAAACTCCTGCCAGGGTCAACATCAAACAGCCCTGACAGCAGGTCACTTCGGTAACTCCCCGTGGATTACGCTTAGTGTGTCTCAAACGGTCTACAGTCGTGAGGTGGTGCTTCGGTGTACCTCAGCGACTCATCTGAACTGTAGGTGTACTTCGGTACATCGCATTATCTCACTTGTGGGACTCCAGTTCAGGAACGGCCTTTGTAAGAATTAGAGTTGTGTTTTCACACTATGCTGTTAACACTCTCGAAGTTCAAACTTGTAAGTGCCGAAATCCGCTTATTACTAACCGTTTGAAATGTTTTCTTCTTATGGAAGCTCCGGAGTGGGATGATCGTGCTGATTCTTCTCATGCTCACGCCAACATCATCACTAATGGAAGTTCTATCCAAAAGCAACACAACAGTCAGACTGATTCTTCATCAAATCAAAGAATCTACAAAGCTAAAGACTTAAAGAACTTCATCAGTACTGAATTCCAACGTCAAAGAGCGTGTGAGCATGTTGAAGAATGACGTGGACACACTGTAGCAGCGAAGCATACCTGAGGCAGACTTGATACAGACAACAACATACTATCACTTTCACCACAAAGAACAATAATCAAAGAACAAAGTTAATGATGACGTCAAAGCATAACTGCTCAAGGAAAACTATCTCTCTACACTGGGGAGATTGTTCGAATCGAGGCAATTCTTCTCACAAGAAAGAAGAATGTCAGAAGACGTCAGAGCTACTATTACATCAACGCCTTCACCGTTCATCACCAACACTTGAGGGGGAGATTGTTGGAATCACTCCTAAACCATAATCAAGTGTTAGTAATTAATATGTAATAGTTAGCTTTATTATGGCCTTTATGTTTGTAATTAGCCTTAGGCTTGTGTAGAAGGCCCATGAGCCTAGGCCTTAGTCCATTAAGGAAAGGATGGAAACTAGGAGTGTTGCCCTAGCTTTCCTCCTATAAATACCTTATGTAAACCTTCATTTGAAGGTTGGTTGTTCAAGTTTTTCTCTCATTACACTCCTACGCATAACCGTGCTTGTTATCTTGTGTGTGTGTGTGTTTTACTTGTTCAATCGCCTTAACCTCTTTCTATATTACTTGTGTTTGTAAAACTAGTGACCTAACAAGAGTTCTTGAAACAAAAGTAGGTCTCCATCGAAGGGTTTTGTTCGAAGAGTTTTAATGATTATCAAAACATCAAAGTTTTAGTTAGAGAAGACTCTCGTTCGGAGGATATTCTCGTACAAAGGAGAGTCTCACTTGGAGGAGGGTCTCGTTCAGAGGAGAGTCTCACTCGGAGTGTTTCGATCGAATCTCTTATTCGACCTCAGGTTTTTAATTCGTAGGTTCCAATCGGAGGAGGGTTTCGATCCGAGGAGAGTCTCGTTCAGAGGAGAGTCTCGTTAGGAGGGGAGTCTCGTTCGGAGGAGGGTCTTGTTAGGAGGAGAATCTTACTCAAAGTGTTTCGATCGGATCTATTATCCGACATCGGGTTTTTAATTACAATGTTCCAATCGGAGAAGGGTTTCGATCGGAGGAGAGTCTCGTTTAGAGGAGAGTCTCGTTTGGAGTGGGTCTCACTCGGAGGAGGGTCTTGTTAGGAGGAGAATCTCACTCGGAGTGTTTCGATCAGATCTCTTATTCGACCTCGGGTTTTTAGTTACAAGGTTCCAATCGGAGGAGGGTTTCGATTAGAGGAGAGTCTCGTTTGGAGGTGAGTATCACTTGGAGAAGGGTCTCATTAGAAGGATAATCTCACTCGAAGTGTTTGGATCAGATTTCTTATTTGACCTGGGTTTTAAATTACAAGGATTTGATCGAAGGAGAGTTTCAACATGAGAGAGTCTCCATCAGAAGTTCTGGATTGGGTGTTTTAGTTAGAAGAGTTGGTTAAAAAGTGGGTGAGGATCTCGATTGGAGGTACCTTTAAACCGAAGGGTCTCGATCGGAGGCATCCTTACAAACCGAAGGGTTTTCTTTCGGAGTGTTTCATTCGACTAGCATCACAAACTTGGGGTTTTGTTCGGAGCTAGCATCACAAACTCGTTCAGAGCTTTTATTCGACTAACATCAAAAACTTAGAGTTTCAATTGGAGCTTTAGTCATGAGGACGAGATTCCTTTTAAGGATGGCAGACTGTGACAAACCGTAATTTTCAGACTATTATTTGAATAAGTTATTTTTATCTGAAAATGCGAATTAATTACTTTCTGGTTAGTATGACTCAAAGAGGTCATCTCGTTTTTTCAGAAATCCCGGCACTGCACGCATACCAATATATTATTACGTTTTTCTAACGTTCATAAAAATATAAATTTTATATTTTTTGGATACCTAGAAAGTATGTTACGCGGAGATACGTTATCGTTTACGATACAGTTTATATACTACGGGGTACACATAATACTACTCTTGATAATAAAAACTAAAAAACTATTATACTTAACAGCGACCTTTTTTGTCTCCTTCCTCCCTCTCCTTTCGTTTTCCCAAACATACAACAAAAATAATGGTGCCTCCTTTATCAGCTTTTCTATGTCAAACCATGAACCATCCCTTTCATCTCCATCTCTCTCGGCTCTCTCCTTTCCAAAGCATGATCACGAGACTCTTTTGAGGACAAAGATGGATAGTGATGTTTGCCAAGATTAGATCTATTTCAATTTGAGGCCAAGAAAGTGGTAGTCCAAGCTTTCCATGTTTTCTTATATAAATAGGAGAGTTTTATCACAAGTTACACACATCTCACACAAATCACAAAAATTAGGGTTTTGGTAAATCAAAGGGCTTTTTGAGAATGGGATGGGGGTTTTGTTAATTGAGGCATAAAGAAGCTCGAGCAAGTGTTTAATTGTACCAATTCATTCCGAGTCTCTTCCAATTAGATTTTTGGTGTTCGGTGTTCATAGCAATTCGTCCCTTTCTTGGTTTCATTGTAAGAATCATTTTCTTGTCAGTCCTTTCAATCCATTTCATTGTAATTTGTGAACATTTAAATTATTTTATTTTTCTTTGGCCGAATGTTATACATAAAACAAAATTAATAGTAGAAGTAGTTAATTGTAAATGTTAAAACTGGTTAATGATTAATTGGGCATAACTGAAGGTTGATATTTTGTTGATTTGTTGTTGTTGTCGAGCTGCAAAAACGTAAGTGTTAGGAATCATCCTAACACGAAAATGTGACAATATATTCGGTATTACAATAGTTATATTGTAAGGCACAAACACATGGACTGAAACCGTCAATTATATAAAGTCATGTGTTTGGTGCACTATATAAGCCCTGTTAGACTTCACTAGGAGGGTGATGCTTAGTGTGTAACCTTTCATTTTGTTTATCATTAATAATACACAAAGTTATCCTTTCTCTCTCTAGTTTCTCTCTCTAACCATGGATGTCATTTACTATCATCATCCCCGACCTCCCGAATCACAATATCAACTAATATAAACGATCCAACAATTGTCATCAGAGCCACGTTACTTTATTGGTTGATTTATGGTCCAATCTTGTCAAAAACGTCCATTTTTTAAACTGTTATTACAAGCTTTTTATTGTGTTACATTCTTTGGTTTTAACAGTTTTAAAATGGTGAAATCTGGTGTTAATTGTAGTCAAAAATAGTCAAAATGATAATAGTTTGAATCTGTGTTTTTTATGGGTCTTTCTGGTTTTAGTTTGAAGTTTAGCGAGTTACACATTTTTTGTCTTGAAGTTTGGCGAGTTAGCCAGTATAGTTTTTCGATGAAGAATTGCGAGTTAGCATTTTTTCGATGAAGATTTGCGAGTTAGCATATTTTTTCGTTGAAGATTTGCGAGTTGAAATTTTTCAATGAAGATTTGCGAGTTAGCATTTTTTTTGTTGAATATTTGCGAGTTAGCTCAACTTTTATTGGAATACTTGCGAGTTAGCTCATTTTAGTTAAATACTTGCGAGTTAGCATTATAAATATGTAATATTTGCGAGTTAGACTCAGTTTGACTCATAACCTCAGATCTTTTCAATCCTCACTGGTCTTAACAGTTTAAACGAAAAAAGAAAAGGGGATGACGAGATGAAGGCCAGAAACAACAACCCACGACAAATCAAATCCAAGCCAACAACAAACAAATATCTCCATTATCAAACCATAACTCATCTCAGTTTGATACAAGATACAAAGACTCAAACATAAAAGTTATGAGTTAAATCTCAGATTTTTTCTTTCGAGGTTACAACAGAGACATCAGACCTTCAAGGTCACTCGATCGAAAGAAATTAATCCTCACTGATCTTACTTAATGTCTAAGCTTCGCATATATTCAAAAATTAAAGAAAGAAATATAACATTTGTGTTACATTCTATCTTTGATTCGGTCAACAAAACGCAACACAAAAAGAAAAACCAAATATTAACCTACCTGAGATCTCGTAAAGAGACTTGAAGCCGAAAAGATATAAGATATAATCATAGGGTTTGTGTTAATGTATCGGTTTACCTTCGTGGGTCTAGGATTATGGGTTTATAGAAGATGAGATGGATTATGATTGAATATGAGTGACTTGGTTGGATTTGGAAGAGAATACAAAGATTTGACTACGTTTGATTGTGAGAAAGATTAGTGAGAGGAAAAGTCAGACACAATGGGGGCATTTTTTTTTATCATTTGTGTGAGTTTAGGGTTTGGTTTATATGACATTAGGGTAACTTCTCTTTTATATCCGTGTCATATTGGATCCGTATTGGGTTGTGCATCTCTTGTGGGTATTGGGCCGATTATAATTGGTTTAACTGATTGGGATAGTTGTTTCTCAAATGTTGTGGGCCAAAGTGATAACATAAGTATCGTGGGTTTAGGGAGTTCGAACCAATACAACCTCAAACTTATTTGTTTGTTTGAATAAACTGAGCTGAATTTTGCTATCTGAAAATTAGCTTAATACTTCTTATTTAAGTTAATTCTTGGTATATTTATTGGTCTATGGTTAGTTTAGGACTTACAAACTTTGAGGGGTTAAGCGTTTTTGACAAGATCGGGATTAATCCATTATCAAGATTCGTTTCAAACCATCATAAGGCTAGATTTTGGGTATTAAACCGCAAGAGATGACTACGGAGTTTATTAACTATTATTTATTTGAGGTTGAAGTAGGATATCACGGATGTGTGTACTTAGTATCTCAAGATATCTACGAATGACAAAGACTTGAGTTATCTAGTTATACCTAATGTAAGGAGTTATGTTGTTGTGCTCACAGCATGTAGCTATTATTTTAAAGGAGTTACGTTGTAGTGCTCAAGTGTCACAAAAAGCTGTGGATAATTCAAGAGAAGTTCATATACAATTAAGGATGGATGGATGGGTATATGATTCTACTTTTATTGAAATTCTCAATATTGGTTCTTCGTCAGACATTAGTGCAAGCTTAAGTCACAAGTTCAGGTTATTTTACTTCAGTCTCAAGTTCGTCATATTGGGTTTTCTCCATCGGTAGTCACTACAAAGAGCCGTCAGAATGATAATGGGGTCGGTAAAGAGTTAGTTGAGAGGATTATAAAAGAGTAGAAGTTTTATCAGCAATTGATTCTTACGGGATATTTCATGCTTCAGAGAGATTTATGGTACTTCACACTTATTCGATTACTTGAACATACGGGGTTATGTTGCCTCCGTTTCCATCATAAACATCGTGTGTATGCTTCCGATTCCGCGAAGACATCGTGGGGGAAGAGAGTGGATGTGCTTTGTACTTTTTTCGACTTCTTTGCGAAAGCACTCTTTTTCCATAAGTATCTGTAATCAGGGGGAAGAAATATGCACATCGAGGACGCATAACAAGTTCTCGTGATCGAGCTTTAAATGTTATGACTGCTGGAGATATGTCCGTAGAGATGATCAGTGGTATTGTTTTGTGACTTTCGTGTTATCGTTTCAACTTTCCCGGGTTGTTTTGTGTGAAGTAGCCCACTTGTGTGAGAAAATCTTGCTGATTTCTTGCATGTTACCCCCGAATGGAGTTTCCTCATTGAGCACAATTCTAATTAAGTAACTAGTCATATTTTCTTGGTGTGGTTTACGGTGTTATCTACAAATTCCGCTGCGTACTTAAAACTTCAAAAGTTAGAAAACAAGTTAACTACATCAAAGTTTTGAATCTGCTGAAGACGGTTGTTAGTTTGGGGGAAGCTAATTCAGAAACTTCGCCAAAAAGAAGTGTATGGAGAAGCTGCTAAAGACATGCAATATGAATTGGGGGGAAGTTAATCCAATTCATATATATTACATCATTTTCCTACAAGTGAAGAAAATGTTCTCAAGCCGAGGTACAAGATGAAGACTAAGAGCGTCAATTGCAGACATCCTCAGCATTTGAAGAACATATGAAGACCTTTATTTATTTGTATTTGTACTTGTAGGAAATGTTGTAAGTAATCCCATATGTTGCCACATTGGGGGAAGATTGTTAGGAATCATCCTAACACGAAAATGTGACAACATATTCGGTATTACAATAGTTATATTGTAAGGCACAAACACATTGACTGAAACTGTCATTTATGTAAAGTCATGTGTTTGGTGCACTACATAAGCCCTCCTAGACTTCACTAGGAGGGTGATGCTTAGTGTGTAACCTTTCATTTTCTTTATCATTAATAATACAAAAATTTATCCCTTCTCTCTCTAATTTCTCTCTCTAACCATAGATGTCATTTACTATCATCATCCCCGACCTCCCGAATCACAATATCAACTAATATAAACGATCCAACAGTAAGAAAAACAAAAGAAGAGTAAATGATTAAACTTGATTAATGTTATTTTGGTTTTGTCAAAAACTTGTTAAATTTCGATGTTTATTTTTGTTGGCCTGCTGTCGAGACCCAAGGAGGAGGGAAAAAAAAACAGGTTACTTGTATTAGTTTTTGACTTATTTAATTTGCGTATTGTTTGTCGTTCCGGTAATTTTCCTACCGAAAACATAACTTTGAAAAATTTTACTTGTCCAAAATCCAAACCAAATCTTCCGTTTACAAATTTCTTTTTGTTCATGGGCCACTCGGCCCATCACATCCTTTGGCCCAATCCAACAAATCTTAAGGGTCCATTTGGTTAACTTAATGGGCCGCAGCCCATAGATTTTATTTTTATGATCAACCCATACAAGTGGCAGTTGGGTTTCAGCCCAATTTATAACCACGGGTCTCGCACGGTGTGAATCGGGTCACAACCCGATCACAATATTCCTACTCATCCGTCTTTTCAAAACTTGTTCCCGACATATAATTTCTATTAACGACGTCACGATCAATTACAATACACATATACTTGAAGTGAATAATTAAATCTTTTTATAAACAAAAATTATAGTGTAGATGAGTAAAGGTTATAAGGATTACAAAATAACAATAGGTTAATTACGAAGATTCTTCAAAAACTAACTTATAAGTTTTCATTATTTCTTAAATGAAAGACTTGTTACCCTTTTATACTTATGTTAATGTAAAACAAGTCTAATATATATATATATATATATATATATATATATATATATATATATATATATAGGGAAGGGATCGGGTGCGGATTACATTTTAAGTAGGGATGGTGCGGATAATATCACAGTAACATTCAAAAAAAATTATTTCAAAAAAATCTGAAAAAAATTAAAAAAAGAAAGAGGACAACAATTTATTAAGAATCGCTGAAAAAAAATTCAGAAAAAAAATCATTTTCATGGTTAAAAGGTACAATGATATTATGAATTTTGTTAATATCACCGTAATTATCAAACTTTCTTAATATCACTACTAACTAAGGCTAGCAGTAGTTTCACTAAGGCTAGCAGTAGTTTCACTAAGGCTAGCAGTAGTTTCACTAAGGCTAGCAGTAGTTTCTAAACTAGCAGTGATATTAAGTTTTTTTCTAATATCAAAGTAACTTTTTAAGTAAAATTGTTAATATCACAGTTACTTTTTACATGTTTTCTTAATATCAAAGTTAATTTTTTTAATATCACCGTAAGTTTTCTTAATATCGTAATAAAAAAGGCAGTGATATTAAGTAAAATTGTTAATATCACAGTAGAACTCATAATATCGTTAATATCACGATAGAACTCATAATCAAAAAAACAAAAATTGCTCAGAAAAATCTGAAAAAATTAAAAAATGAAAGAAGATAACAATAGTAACGATCCCTCAAAAGGAAAAAAATTAAAAAAATCGTTTACATGGTCAATTGCTACCGTGAAATTAGCGCAGATCTTGACTTTTTTTACAAAAAGTCAAGATCAGATCTGGAATGGGCGGTCCAGATCCATCCGCACATCCGCACAAATTAAAAAAATCCGCACCTGATCCTCACTCTATATATATATATATATATATATATATATATATATATATATATATATATATATATATATATATATATATATATATATATATAGTTAGGATCAAATAAGAAGATTACTTAAAATAAGAAGGAATAAGAAGAACTATAACCGCAAATCCGAGATGCACCAACCTAAATTAGATGCATCCCTATAATCTTAGATGCATTATAACGTACCATAGTGTGTTTTCTAGCTTTTAATTAGATGCATATACGTATATTAGATGCATTTCATGATTTCTCTTGTTTTTTGTTCCTCTGCACGTGCCTAAATCATGAAAATCAATTTGCACGATCTATACATCAAATTAACTTTTGAAACTCAAGATGTTGCATCTATATGAATAGAAATGCATCTAATGCAAGTCGTTGCATCTCAAATGTGTGGTTTTGGTCACTTCTCACCACTTCTTATTTTAATTTACTTCTCACTGGATCCTACTATATATATATATATATATATATATATATATATATATATATATATATATATATGCATAATGCTATGTTTCTCAAAGGAGACCAACTAGATATATTTGTATAAATCTCATTTTGAGTGATTTAATAACATACTATTTTATTTTCGAAAACAATGACAAAAAATTATATATATACATTTTACATAAACTGATGAAACATAAATGTCTTCCACAACAACAACAACAACAATACTTGTAAATTAAAGTTAAGTAGACTTTATTTAACAAGGAACCAGAAACTGAGACTTGCCGTACTAATCTAGGTTGCATGTTCGGAGCACCCTCATACTATTTGACTTTATTTTATTTCAGACTACTTCTCTAAGGTGAGTTTCATGGACCCTCTTTTTAAATGCTTTAATTACTTTGGGGTGGAATGCCTGAATTATAATTGAATTAAAATGTATAATGAACTTATTGAACCCTTTGACATATTTTGAACCCTTAGTCTTATTATGAACTTATGATCTGAATTTGACCCTTTAGTATGTTGTGAACAATAATATGCTGTACGCACTAACTATTAAAGTCTCCCATGTTCGGAGCAGTGCCGAGTCTCCCATGTTCGGAGCAGTCTTAAATTGATATTATATAATAGTTGTTATGATGTATTGTTAGTACATTTGAATTGTTAGTCCCCGATTGGTTTGTCGTTCGCACTCCAATTATACGTACCGTTCGTACGGCTCCCTTGTGCGGAGCAGTAGGTAGTATGGATAGCGCTATTAGAGGTCGTCCAACCTCTCGTTCCCCTGTCTACGGAACACATATTATTTATTTTAGGGGCTTTGCCGCATACTTTATTATCTATGAGGCGTGATTATTAAATTAACTACCAGGCATACTACTTGAAATATGGAAATGTATGTTAACTTATATGTTACAAGACTTGTATGGGCAGGAAACATGATGAGTTGATCGGACATTTGCTAGACGAACTTTCTCAAAAATGGTTTTTCGTACTACATAAAACCTGTGTATTCACCAACTATTTTCATAGTTGACCCATTTTCTCATGCATTTTAGGTGATCGTCGGTAAGCATATTTTATGAAGAATTTAAATAAATGAGTCTTCACAAGTCATCCGTGGTCATAATGTAGTAACATGTTATCTTTTGAAAACCAAACCTTATGTTTTAATTGCCAAGGTCGGCTAGAACAATATTGTAATGTTACATTATTTTATTAAATTCTAATAATGGTATTGTACTATATCTCTTTGAAATGTATACTGATTTCGTCGCACCTCGTGTTTCCGCCTCCGGCTAGGTGTGACAATTGGGTAATTGGGTAATTGGCGAGTAAGGACTTCAAGCAAGAGAAGTCTCTATATCAGAAGTTCATTGAGACAAAGGTCTTGATCGAAGGAACCCAAGGCCTTGATCGGTGTGGCTATTGGATCAGAGGTCTCCATCAGAGGGGCGTTTTGTTTATTTTTCGTGCTTGAGGTTTTATTATAGGAGGATCTCCCTCGGATGTGATTTACAAAACAAAAGTGTTTCATCCAGAAGGTCTCGATCGGATGTGGTTTCCGAAGCCTGAGTGTTTCATTCGGCAAGCATCATAAACTTGGAGTCTTGTTTAGAGCATTAGCCATGAGTAGCATCATAAACACAGATTCTTGCTCGGAGTATACCACAACTTGTCTTGAACAAAGGTTTCCATCAAAGAGGATATCATTCGAAGTTCTCGTTTAAAGGTAACCCGGCCACAAGGGGTTTCGCTCGAAGTGCTCCATCGAAGGAAAGTGTTTGGTTATTTCGAATAAGGGTTTTGATTGGAGAAGACTCTCATTTGGAGAAGAGTCTCATTTGCAGGAGAGTCTCACTCGGAGGAGGATCTCATTCGGAGGAGAGTCTCACTCAAAAATTTTTGATCCGAGATTTGGTTCATGGGATTTGATCTAAGGTTTCGATCAGAGTTTCGATTTAACTAGCATCATAACTCTAAGATTTCAATCTAAGGTTTTGATTAGAGTTTTATTTAGCTAGCATTTGCAGCTATGAGTATCTATGACTTCATGCTTATGCCCTCTTAGGATGGTACCGAGGTAAGGGAGGAACCACATGATCAAAATACACATATTTTACCACGAGTTGTTGATTGAACCACACCACCTGCTCCTGAGGGAGCAACTATCCCTAATCCTACTCTGGAGATAGGTGAAGACATGCATCATCCTGATATTGCTGGAGGTGAGAATTTGATGGTGTTGGGTCAGATAAAAATGACCTCAACAACAAGGATGATAGCAAAAATGATGGGTTTTATTTCCATGCCGAAGCAATAGATACTGATGGAGACACAATTCATAAGGAATTTCTTCCTACTACTCTTGGTCCCTACTACATGCCATATCCTTATGATGAAGGTTCAAGAAGCAAGCTTCCCAAATATACGAGGGAAGAGTGGAATGAAGTCCATGTCGTAAACATTGGGCTTTTGAATAAAGAACTCCTCAAGAACCCTAAGGTATGCAAGACTATCATTGATCGAGTACCTACACCAACCGAGACAAAGAAGAAACAACTCTCCGGTCTAGGTGCTCTCTCGAGAGTTTTATGTTCCAATTTGTAATAAGTAGTTCTTTGTGATAAGTAGCTAATTTAGTTTATTTATTTATTTATTTTATTTTTATATTTTTTTACTTTTGTTAGTTTCATTCAGAGATATAAAACTTTATGATTTTTTGATAGTGGTATCCCAACAGAGTAGTGGCTTTTTATGCATATATTTATTGTGTTATCTTAGTATTTGCATGTTTTTGGATGCCTTGGTGTTTTATATGTGCAGTGTTTACAATATCACGAATAGCACCAGACCCTGCATCGACAGGGTTTCCCATAGTAACATCTATTATCCACTCATGGATTTTAACAATTACAGATACACATCATTAATATTAGAATTGTGCTATATATATTGTCGATGCGTTCCAACATTTAGATAAATACATAACACATATTTTGTTCCACACGCGTTTGATGATGGAGCGGCTACAAATGCAGCAGCTACAGATGGAGCGGATGCAGATGCAGCAGTTGCTGGTGCAGCAGTTGCTAATGCCGCAGCTGTTGACAGAGTGTCTAGTTCGGTATAATGCATTTACCCTTATATTTTGTAGGTTTAGTGTACCGACATACTTATTCCCATGTTTAGATGTAACACTTAGATCAGTATCTTTGTATTACTTTTATATTTTGACATAGCGTCTCCTTATATGCAGCGCATACTGATGTAGCACCTTACAATGGTTCTTTTAAGATATGCAGCACTTGAATATCCTCGTGCTACCCTCTCCCTCCAATGTAGCTACTTACCGAAGAGTAATTACTGGAGCTAAGTAGAGGTTACTCAACCAAAGGTTGTACCATCACTCAAGGGAATATATCGTTCCTTTACTCTAAAGGAGACCATGAGCTAACCAGATTTGTCACTCATCTAAAGTTTATACTATCACTCCGGAGGAGACATTGTTCCTCTACTCCAGAGGAGACCATGAGCTAACCATATAGGTCATTCAAAAAAAGTTTATAACATTACTCTGATGGAGACTGTTAGGATTTAGTAAATCTATGTTAAAGACTCGGTCACCCCGGGTATTGGCTAGCATTAGAAAGTTCGTAGTCTTAAATGTTTATTAGTTAGTTAAGTAACATCGTGGAGGATGGACGGGTCTTTACCCACTGTGCACCTGATCCACAGCCCAAAAAAGGGTGTTTTGTAAGACACTATATAGGCCAAGGGAGAGGGTAGAGATTCTAATCATATGATTTCATTTTCTCTTACTAAGTTCCCAACTCTTTACTTTCTCTCTCTAACTCTTCTAGCATTCGATCCTTAAGACATAATCTTGTGTATTTATAATAACCAATCACTTACACTTGGTACCAAAAGCGATGATTTGATCATATATCTTGTGTGTGCTCGGATTTGGTGATTGGTTCTTGTAGTTCTTAAGTGGGTCGAAGTCGAATAGTAGTAGCTTATATACACGAGTTAAAGCTTGTTTTGTGGTTAATTTTGTTACTTCTTCGTACTTTATTGTTTAGGTTTGTTATATTTGCTTAGTTTGGTGCTTGGATATGTAATTTAATCTTGTTTGTGGGAGATTTGATAATATTCGAGTTGTTTTAGAGCTTGTTCTTAGTTGCGGTTTGAGTTCTCTAGATTGCGGTTTGACGGATTCTTCGCTGCGATTTGACATTTCTGATTTGAGGTTTAAGTATTGTCATATTAAGTCAGTTGCGGTTTGTTATTAGGACAAATTTGTGGTTTGGTGTTTAGCCAAAAATGGATAAAAAGACAAAACTGGATGAGAGTGACATTTGTAATTGATGAAAGTGACTTGCGGTTTGTCATTTTGCTTTGCTGTTTGCTCCTGTGGTTTGCCCCTTTTGTTTGTGAGTTAAGTATCTTCTGATTTTTCCTTTGCTTATATTTGAAGATTGCAGTTTGTTGTTGCGATTTGAAGTCGTTGCGATTTGACACTTGCGATTTGAAGAAACTGCGATTTGTCAATAGCTGCGGTTTGAATCTTACAGTTTGAGCTATTACGTTTTGAGGATTGTGATTTGCTGTTGCGATTTGAGATTTTTGTTTGGGTTCCATGGTTTCGTCTTGATTTTGTAAAATCCCGCGAAAGATTCGATTTCTTAGTTTAAATCAAAGATTTGTAAAATCCCGTGTATTTGAACATTATTGTGGAAAACTAGAAGGGGGGGTTGAATAGTTTTACCAATTAAAACTCCCTTTTAAACGGTTTAGATCGACTTATGTCAATCTATTTGGTCGTGTGTGTTGGATGTTGATAAACAAGCATATAAAGATATGTAATGAAAAGATAAGAGTAAGAAGCACAAAACCACAACGCGAGTAGTTATAGTGGTTCGGCTACAAGGACACCTTCCTTGCCCTACTCCACTCCCCGAGTCACCTACTCGAGAGTTTGTAATCACTACACCAATATCCTTATGGCGGAGAAGCCTTCACAATGTCGCTTAACCTTTTTCCGGTACAAAGCTAAATACCGAGTTCTTTCACACCAAGGTGAACCACACCTAACACAACGTCGCCTACCCTTTATACGGTGCTAGGCTAACCACCGAGTTCTTTCACACCTTAGGTGAACTACACCTTCACAACGTCGCCTACCCTTTATTAGGTACTAGGCTAAGCACCTAGTTCCATTGCAATGGGGGAACTACTACCACACTACACCAACGACTAATCCCAAAGGAGATCTACTCCTTTACAACATCATCAAGGACATCAATATCCTTGGATCTAATGCTAGTCTATCTAGTACATCGAAACACACCATATCGAATGTACATCTAAGGCACCTTTCACTAATGCCTTTGATTAGATCTATAAGACACCTTTCACTAATGTCTTTGATTAGATCTACAAGACACCTTTCACTAATGTCTTGTGTCTTCACTTCTAAGCACCTTTCACTAATGCTTCTTGTGTTGACTTCTAAGTACCTACCACAAGTGCTTATCTTATAGACGATAGATACCCTTCACTAATATCTTCGTCTTGACACTTGAGACATCTTTCACTAATGTCTTTAACACTACGCTTCTTTGAAGAAAGAAAGGGATCATCAACAAGAGGACTTCAATAGCCTTGATGATGAGGAAGCTTGACAACTCATGGACTTGAGCTTGCTTGACTTCAAAGGTGGTGATCTTCCCTTTAAGAGGAACCTACAAGATCACACAAAAACAAAACTACAAACATAGATCTCTTGGATCTATGCTTAGTGAGATTTAACTCAGGGGAGAAAGTATGTTGGGGAGAGGTGAGATCTAATGAAGAAATGGCTCACTATTTATAGAGGAAAAACTTAATGTTTCCCCGGATCCCACGGATCCCTTCCACTTGGGATCCATCTAGCACAAAGCTAGGGATCCGTGGTCCGCTCCTCTTTGCCCATGGGTATTTTGGGTTATGGGTCATGGGTCATGGGTTGATCCATGGTTTTCAATCTAGATACAATGTACCTTAAGGATACATTGAACTTGTGTAAGTGGTATATATAAAACTATGGGTTATGGGTCAAAAACCATTTGCTAGTTTTTATCTTTTTAGTATATACTTACTTTTACCCATTTTAGTATATACTTGTTTTTACCCATTTTAGTGTACTTAATATAAGTATGTATTAACCCAATATGTAAACACTAGTTGTTGTACATATGTATCTAACTCATAGAGTTACTTAAACTTGTTAAGCCAATATGTAAACACTAGTTGTTGTACATGTGTATCTAAAATATAAAAACACTTAATCTTGTTATAGTGTTTTATGTGAAAACGTAAGTGTATTATAAAACTATTAGTTCAAACCATTTACGTATTTTATTTGTTTCGTTAATATGATTTTACTTTTGTTATCGACAAAACAATAGAAGATCGTAAAATATAAATAAACGTTTTTACGGCTTATTTGTATTAACAATCTCCCCCTTTTTGTTGATGACAAAACATAAAATTATTTTAAGGAAAAGCTAAAATTCGCAAACGTTTGAATTTGTAGTTTTTACTTTCTTCTCCCCCTTTTTGTCGAAACAAAAAGTGTTTGAAGAAAAGCAACACATTGTTTTTAAAGAAAAACATGTGAAAGAGAAAAATAAAGAGTAAGTAATGGGAATAGATCTCGTCTTACTCCCCCTTGACGAGTCCATCCCTATGTAAGGGCGTCAAGAAAGTAATTCTAGTCTACATTATTTGCAACTAGGTTTGCTCCCCCTAGATGATTGCAACTTTGCAATGGGAAGTTATGAAAAGTAAATCTAGTATTGCAAGTAATTTGCAATGTATTGCTTTGACATAAAGCTCCCCCTAGCTTTAGGATGTCAAGGTCTTCATGTGTGAATTGAAATACTACAAAACAAAGGTTAGAAAGCAAGTATAATTCACAATTTCCTGGAAATGTGATAAAGAAAAACATTCTGACTTCACGGATCCCACGGTTCCCTTCTAGTAGGGATCCGTCTAGGCAATACTGAGGGATCCGTCTGGCTGATGACTAAAAATCAGCAAAGGTGATATAACAAGTAATGTTATCACACATATGAGATATGAGTACAAAGTAATCATATGCTCAACGAAATAACAAGTAGCATGTAATTCCATTTAATAAAACAAGAGTTATGATATACATGACTCAAAAATAAGAAAATAGACAATACATAACTAGGAATTTCTTAGACCAACTAACGCTTGAAGCTTAGACACCACTATAATCCTCTAGCTCAAGTTATGTTTAGGTTTAATCTCGTCGAAACGTTCGAGGAGATGATAGAACATGAAACGTTGGTCTTCTCGTACTTCATGTATCAAACTTTCAACATGTTGACAATGATAGCAATCTTTGTCATGGCTAGGTAGTGGTGGTGGATGAAATGAAGTGGCTATATTCAAAGGATCAATTGAAGTGGGTTGAGGGGCCTCGAATGATGGAGGGATTGGTGGAGGTCCATTTAGGAATGGTTCGATCAAGAATGATGATGGTGGTAAAGATGTGTCAACTTCCATAAGGTCGGGTGGTTGACTTTGGTGATTTCTTATAATCCAAATAGGATTATATGATGGAAACGGCGAAAAGGAAGCCGGAGCAAGTGTTGACTCAACACCTTGATTTTGAATCATTGTTCCTCCTAATGAGGAGAATGTTGTCGGCGGAAGCGGATGAGACGGCCTAGGTGGTAAGTGCTCTAAATTGTAGATGTGAGGTGATGTTTGTGGGGATGTAAAAGAGATAGCTCTAGGAACCAATGGAGATGGTTTAGTGGAGATGATATTGTTTGGCCTAGGAGGTATGGTGGTTTTTGGCATAGGTAATTTTGTGGGTACTAACCTTCTAGGAATTGGTTTGATTGGTTTGACCGGAGATGATTCGGTTGAAGAGATTTCGTGTACAACACGAGCCCTTTTGATGGGTGGTTCTTTGGTGGATAGGTTGTTACTTGGGGTTTTTCTCATGATTAGATGATTTGAAGAGACTGCAAAGGCTGAAAGTTAGGATGTGAGTGATGACTATGGAGATCCTAACAAGGTGGTTTATAAACCAAGAGATTTGGAAAGTGCATTTAAGCCTTAAGCCACTAACGTTCATTGGAATGTGATGATTAGCATGCACAAGAGTCAACTACAGAGGTTGTGCTGTTCTAGGAACTCATTTAAGATGAGATGGAGTGTTTGAGTTAGGAAGATGAGTTGAAATGATTGTTTTACCAATATTTGTCATAGACTGTCATCCGGATCCCACGGTTCCCTTCTCAGAGGGATCCGTCTAGGCTAGTTCTAGGGATCCGGCGTTCAGCAGTTTATGAAAGAGTGGAAATGATGTTTCTAAGATCCTAGACCTACATCACCTTGAGTGTTTCAGTTCTCCCAAGTGTTTTAAATGAAGGGGTGCTTAAGTGTTTGAAGGCAATGAGTGGTGTAGCTAATGATTGTTATTTATGGAAGGATTTGGAACTAAAAAAAATACCAATGGATGGCCAAGGATGACATTAAAGATGTCAATTGAAGTTGAATAAAACTAAATGATCCTAGAGATCAGGTTGTGTCTTAGGATTGTGTTTTGGAAAATATCCTAATGGTTTTGAGATGGGAAAAACTAAGATTTGATCAACTTTGATCAATTTTGAGGTGAGGTTGATTAATAATGTCATAATCGAAGGATTTCTAACCTAGTTGTGAGGAATCAAGTAAAAAATGAAGTGTGAGTTTTGAGAGCGGAAGAGTGATGGATTTGAAATGATAGATCTAACAAAGCCTTAGAATGTGATCTATGTGAGTTGGAAAGAGTAGGAAAGGTCAACCTATCTTGATAAAGTCTTGATCAATCTTAAGACACTATGTTTAGCTTAGTGTGAGGTGTTCTAAGTGATGTGTTTGACATATAATGCTTGCAATTGCATTTTCTGTTTTGTCGGATCCCACGGTTCCCTAGATGTAGGGATCCGTTTAGTACAACATTTGGGATCCGTCTATCTGCTAGACAGAACCTTTACTAAAGGTATGCAATGATCATGACAGTGCATTATATTCCAAGTTTTGTTTAAAGGAGTTCTAAAACTAGGATATCAAATGTAAGATGTTTTATTTCATGAAAGAGTTAGGATTACATTGATAACAAAGGAGTAAAGTAGAATAGATCCTATTTGACTATTCTAGGTTCCTTGAGTGTCTTCACTAGGAGGATCATTATGTGATTGATGGGTATTGGTGGAATCATGAATGAAGAACGTCTTCATGAGAGATATGTTTAGCGGTTCCATCATCTTGTTCACAAGTACGTACAACGGACTTTGAAATTGAGGATGGAAGTGCATAACATTGTGATAGAGGCATGTCAAGAACATTCAATAAGGAATGAGTTTATTCTTGGAGCCTTGAAGATTTGCAATTCGCCTTGCGAAGAAGTAGGCGAGATTGTATGGTTGTTGTGTTAGCAAACAGTACAACATGTGAGCACAACAAGCAGGAAAAATATCTCGATTTCCCCTAAGACTCCAAACATTTTCACGTAGAATACGAGCAGCAGGCTTATACTCTTCTCGGATATCCCGTGTATGGATAATGTTTGGATTGGAGTAATATGGTCGAGGTTTGCATATCATGCGTGTTAATTCTTCCGGAGAGGGTATGTGTGAACAATATAGGCTATTTTCTTTACGAAAATTGAAGAGAGAGTCAAGAGACCAATCTTCGGTGAAGGCACATTGTCCATGGTTTGGAATTCGGAGAATGTGAGCAAAATGCCCAAGGCTTAAAGTGAATTTTTGGTTTTTGATATAAAACCAAAGAGATAAAGAGCGATCCTCGTTACGAACGAGTTCCACTTGACGGAAGAATTCCATTATGAACCTTGGACATATCTTCTCGTTAATTTCAAGAAGACATTCTAGTCCTATGGCTCGGAAGGAGGTATTGATACCTTCTTCGAATTGTAGAGAGGTGTCTACAATACGTCCTTCATGGAAGTGACGGTTTTCGAGATTATTGAACCCACGGACATGATTGCCAGGTGTGTTGGGCTCAAGGGAAATGTTCGGGGTGTAGACGCTAGTGAGTGAAAAATCAAACTCGTATTCATGTGTCATAGTTAAACCTATAGAAGTGATGGGTTAATAAGGGAAGACGTTTATGGTCAACCTATAATAATCTAACGTTTTTACTAGATATTTTATTAACAATTAGTATTTAGCTAACTCATGGTTTTGAAGCTCTAGTGGATTATTACTTTTAGAAAGATAGTGGTTTTTAATCTTGCATGAAAACTGTTTTCCAGTAGGACGGATCCCACGGTTCCTTTTAAAAAGGGATCCGGCTAGTGTAACTTCCGGGATCCGTGGATCTGTAGTAACAGAACCAGTTTTAATAAAAACATAGGTTTTACGGTTATTGTACCATGAAGTATGTTTTATCCTACATTTTCTTTTAGCATGCATACATGACATCTAATGTATCACGAAAGAATATAACACATATAGATCAAAAGAAATAAAACACACATAATAACACAAACATCCTAGATAAAATAGATAATTAATAATATTGCATTTCAATGCTAAGGATGATACAAAGGATTGGGTAAATGACCCCAATATAGATTAACAACACAAAGTAAATGTCTCCGTATGTGAACTTCATCATAGGGAACACAAGTGCGATGAGTGTTAGGGCGATGAGCACGAGTGCGATGTAAACCATGTTGATGACGGATCTTCTTGGTTTAGGAAGAGATGAAATGAAGAAGAAGATGAAGTTTTTTGAATGAGAGGAAATTACTTGAAATTGGAAAATTTGAAAAGTTGAGGGTTGAAAAAGTGTGCGTCGAGTGGGTTTATTAATAGGGAAGGAGGAATTTTTGAAATTCGTGTTTTTTGTTTTATTAGAAGAAATAAAGAATAAGCTCTACATACTATGACTATAGACGAGAAAAATAACACGTATGTGAAAAACAAGCTTCCTAACGAAGCTACATGTAAAACATGTGTAAACACAAAAATCTACTCAAATAAAAGCCTAGCAAATAACACTTATATACTAAGCAAGTATCATTTAGATATAAGTAGAAAGTCATACCTCGAATGCACTTAGGAATGTCTTTTACAAATGACAAAAGTCACTTAGACGATTCCTGCTCTTTTGCGTCTAAGATACCTTCTTAAGGAAGGTATTCTTGTTACCAAGCAACTCCTAAAGCTTGGTGAGTATGAGCTTTGACTAATCAATATCACAAGGAAGATTAGTGCAAAAAAATATATATATATATATATATAAATATATATATAAAAATGTTGTTATCAACTCAACATCCAAACATATAGTTTTTGAAAAACATGGTGTTTGTTTTTATGAAAAAACCTTCTTTGTAGTTTTCAATTAACTATGGATCGTATCAAGTTTTTAAAGTAAAATATACTTCAAGAAACTTGGTAACGAAGCTCTGATGCCAATTGTGGAAAACTAGAAGGGGGGGTTGAATAGTTTTACCAATTAAAACTCCCTTTTAAACGGTTTAGATCGACTTATGTCAATCTATTTGGTCGTGTGTGTTGGATGTTGATAAACAAGCATATAAAGATATGTAATGAAAAGATAAGAGTAAGAAGCACAAAACCACAACGCGAGTATTTATAGTGGTTCGGCTACAAGGACACCTTCCTTGCCCTACTCCACTCCCCGAGTCACCTACTCGAGAGTTTGTAATCACTACACCAATCTCCTTATGGCGGAGAAGCCTTCACAACGTCGCTTAACCTTTTTCCGGTACAAAGCTAAATACTGAGTTCTTTCACACCAAGGTGAACCACACCTAACACAACGTCGCCTACCCTTTATACGGTGCTAGGCTAACCACCGAGTTCTTTCACACCTTAGTTGAACTACACCTTCACAACGTCGCCTACCCTTTATTAGGTACTAGGCTAAGCACCTAGTTCCATTGCAATGGAGGAACTACTACCACACTACACCAACGACTAATCCCAAAGGAGATCTACTCCTTTACAACATCATCAAGGACATCAATATCCTTGGATCTAATGCTAGTCTATCTAGTACATCGAAACACACCATATCGAATGTACATCTAAGGCACCTTTCACTAATGCCTTTGATTAGATCTATAAGACACCTTTCACTAATGTCTTTGATTAGATCTACAAGACACCTTTCACTAATGTCTTGTGTCTTCACTTCTAAGCACCTTTCACTAATGCTTCTTGTGTTGACTTCTAAGCACCTACCACAAGTGCTTATCTTATAGACGATAGATACCCTTCACTAATATCTTCGTCTTGACACTTGAGACATCTTTCACTAATGTCTTTAACACTACGCTTCTTTGAAGAAAGAAAGGGATCATCAACAAGAGGACTTCAATAGCCTTGATGATGAGGAAGCTTGACAACTCATGGACTTGAGCTTGCTTGACTTCAAAGGTGGTGATCTTCCCTTTAAGAGGAACCTACAAGATCACACAAAAACAAAACTACAAACATAGATCTCTTGGATCTATGGTTAGTGAGATTTAACTCAGGGGAGAAAGTATGTTGGGGAGAGGTGAGATCTAATGAAGAAATGGCTCACTATTTATAGAGGAAAAACCTACTGTTTCCCCAGATCCCACGGATCCCTTCCACTTGGGATCCGGCTAGCACAAAGCTAGGGATCCGTGGTCCGCTCCTCTTTGCCCATGGGTATTTTGGGTTATGGGTCATGGGTCATGGGTTATGGGTTGATCCATGGTTTTCAATCTAGATACAATGTACCTTAAGGATACATTGAACTTGTGTAAGTGGTATATGTAAAACCATGGGTTATGGGTCAAAAACCATTTGCTAGTTTTTATCTTTTTAGTATATACTTACTTTTACCCATTTTAGTATATACTTGTTTTTACCCATTTTAGTGTACTTAATATAAGTATGTATTAACCCAATATGTAAACACTAGTTGTTGTACATATGTATCTAACTCATAGAGTTACTTAAACTTGTTAAGCCAATATGTAAACACTAGTTGTTGTACATGTGTATCTAAAATATAAAAACACTTAATCTTGTTATAGTGTTTTATGTGAAAACGTAAGTGTGTTATAAAACTATTAGTTCAAACCATTTACGTATTTTATTTGTTTCGTTAATATGATTTTACTTTTGTTATCGACAAAACAATAGAAGATCGTAAAATATAAATAAACGTTTTTACGGCTTATTTGTATTAACAATTATGTCTACTGTTTTCGACGATAGTCAAGCTGCTGGGTCCGATACCCGCCCTCCTTGCTTGATTGGACCGATTATGACTCTTGGGCACATAGAATCCGATTGTATTGCTTGGGTAAAGAGAATGGTGTTAACATTATTCAATCAATTGATGAAGGACCGTTTCAGATGGGCACCACCAAAGATGAACTAGAAACTGGTGAAGATGGAGGTGTCACTCTAGGAATGGATAGACCAAGGACTTATAATGATCTCAATGAGACTGAGAAGAAGAGATATGATGCTGAAATCAGAGCTTCCAACATCATCCTTCAAGGTCTACACAAAGATATCTACAAGCTGATCAATTACAACACCCATGCCAAAGCAGTTTAGGACAATGTCAAAATGCTTCTTGTTGGCTCAAAACTGACTAAAAAAGATCAAGAATCATAGCTCTATGATGAGTTTGAGAACTTCAAGATGAACTCAGGGGAGAGTATTGCAGAATACTATGTGAGGTTTCACAAACTTGTGAATGATATGAGAAATATCAGGATGACTATGCCAAACATTCAACTCAATTCCAAGTTTGTAAAAAACATGACACCTGAGTGGAACAGGTTTGTTACCGCGGTGAAGCTGTACAAAGGATTGAGACAAATAAACTATGAGTAACTGTACGCTTACTTACTACAACATGAGAAGCATGCTGCACATAACCGCCTGATCATGGAGAAACTCAATCAAACAACAACAACAAATGATTCACTTGCATTTGTTTCAAATGTTCAGTCACTCACTTAATCATCACATGCTCAAGGTTATCAGTACTCCTCATCTTCTCGTAGTCAGGTCATTCAACCCGAATCAGGATATACTTCAACAGACAAGATGATTGAAAACCTCTCAAACCAAGTTGCACTATTGGTTCAACAATTCAGAACCACACTTCCTCAAACCAACAACCAACTTAGAACTTCATCTAACCCACACAAACAAGCTACGGTGGAGGATGGAAGGGTTGTGGTAATAAATGTGCAAGGTCGAGAAAATGTGAACCAAAGGAATGTTGCAAGGGAAATGGTGCAACTGGTAATGTGGGGGCTCAGTACCGAAGAGGGATAGTGGTTCAAGGTCATTCCAAACAGATTAAGTGTTACAATTGTGGTGGTGTGGGACACATTGCGAGGAACTGCACCCAACCAAAGCGTCCACAAAACGCTGACTACTTCAAGGATAAGATGCTGCTGATGTAGGCACAAGAGAGTGGAGCAGTGTTGGATGAGGAGGAACTGATGTTTCTTGCTGAAGGTAGTGCCAACACGTTTGATGCTGACATGGATGATCAACCAATGTATGATTTGGCACAAAATGATCCCAACATCTTCTAGGTCGCTGACTGTGATGCCTTCGACTCTGATGTTGATGATGAACCAACAGCTCAGACCATATTCATGGCAAATATTTCTCCAATGGTTTCATCTCCTTAACAAGATGGTCCATCCAGTGCTTCAGTCATATCATAGGTGCTAAAACTATATGATGTAGTTGATGAGCATAAGATTTCCAACAAAGTACAACTGACAGAAGTTGTTGAGTCAGATATTGTAAATATAGGAAGTAGCAATGTTATCCCATATGAGCAATATGTGAAGCACGATGAAACTCCTGTTGTACCAAGTGGTGCATCTTCTGCCATTGATGATGAATATTTGTTGAATGGGTACCCTGAATATATACTTGATGACTCCCTGACCACTAAGTTAAATATATATAAGGATCAAGTTGCCATCTATGAACAGCGTGCTAAATTTGAGCTAAATACACGTGAACAGGAAATGGATAGTCAAATGCGTACACTGATCACTTATGTAATTTAACGGAAGAAACGTTGAAACAAGATTTAAATTCCTTACATGAGAAACTTAAACAAACTATTACGCAAAAACAAGAAATACAAGAAAATGTAAGAACGCTTAAACATGATTTTGAAGAAAAGGAAACAAAACTCCTAAATGATTTTTCCAACCTTAAACTTTAAGGAATAAACTTGAAAACAAGTTGTACGCACAAGGCCACACCATTCAGACTGCTCACATGGTAGCAAATCACATAATATAGAGTGATAAACACAATGAAAAACTTGTAAATGACGCAAATCATATGTGTCTCAAGAAAGCTAAGATGGCCCAGGAAGTTATTTATGATGGAAAAGAGATCCTTAAACCTAGACAAGAGCCAACATGTATAGAAGTAACAGAAGAGGATAGAGAGTTAGAAAATATATCTAGAGAGAAAATGGCTGAGAAAATGAATAGTGCTTCTTGGGTGAAGAATAAGATTAACATTAAACCTCCTAATTATTCAAAAGAGAATTTCTTAACCAATTCAAACCTCAGACTATATTGGCCCCTAAACAAGTATTTTGGATATCAGATAAGGAAAATAAGAAGGCCAAAGAAGTTGTTGAAAAGAATCCACCCCTTAGGAAATTACTTGCGGCTATGGTGTATCCTCCTAATAAACCGATGCAATTAGTGCCTAGAACTCTTCCTACACATTGTAAAACTTTAATTAGCATATACGTAATTTTCCAACTATTTGTTGATTTCGATAAAACATGTAAGAAGAGAATCACACCAACGGGTAATACTGTTACAATTTGGAAAATCCATATAGAAGAGTCGGTCACCCCGAGTCTAGTTTAGCATGTGTTAGCTCGTAGACTTAGCTATATTTATTAGTAATTAGATTAGTTAAGTAACATCATGGAGGACGGACGGGTCTTTACCCACTGTATACCTTATCTACAGCCCGTAGTGAGCGTTTATTCGTAAGACTATAAAAGCCCTCTCCCACCAAGGGAGAGGGTGGAGCTTCTAATTTATCTAATCTAATATTTCTTTTTCCCTTTCACTTTATCTCTCTAGAAAGCCTCCCAACTCACTTTCTCTCTCTAAACTCTTCCATATTCGATCCATACTATTGTGTTCTGATGCAGGTTTTACTGACCAGGTTTTAATATTTATAAGTTCTCGTTATACCTATGGTCTACCCTAATACACTAACGGGAAGTGTACCCGTTCATGTGTAGTGTAGTATTTGGTAAAACCGAGGTCATCCCAAGAGCTATGTGTGCGGATTTAAAATAAGTCTAGGTGTCAGATTTTAATAGATTTTAAGGTGGGAATGATTAATTACTAATAAAACAAGAAAATAAGAAAGCAAATAGAGGCGAGGGTTGTGACCAATAAAGGAGAGAGGTGCTAACCTAGTTACTCATCCTAACTAGTTACGTTTACGTCTAATTACTCCTAATTACTTTAGATGGGGTGAAAGTCGCTAGGACAGCATTTTGTCAGTTCGTCCTAACCTATCAGCAAAGGGTTCCACTAGAGAAGTCATGTGACCCGTCGTAAGTCCAGTTGTTCTTTCTCCCCTAAGCCAAGTCATTAAGTACCTCTACAAGCAAGACTTGTAACAATGAGTGCCCGGGCGCTAGCAACTTAAACACTCATCCCCAACTTCTTAAGTTCATCCAAACGGTAGGTGATCAATTGGTCAAATCCCACAAGCAGAAAGGGTCGTCAGTTGGTCATATCTTACCCTTCCCACTCAGTCTACCTACTTAGAGTCAGTTGGTCTTATCTCCTAAGTAACTAGCCACTACCGCCATTCAAAACTACTGAAACAAGGGTAGCTACCAACAAACTATGCATGCATACACTTAGATATAATTATACGGAAGTAATGTAAACATAAACAAATCAATTGATGACCAGGCCAGCACCAGAGGTGCTTAGTCGCCCATATTAACTAAAATAATCGATTCAATGTTTAACATTACGAAATACATGAATTGAAAGTAAAGAAAAGATAAAATGCTAATGCTTATCGTAGGGGAGTGATTTCTCCCTTAGAAATATCTCCGTATGCTCCTCTAGATCTGCCTTCGACTTCTTCTTCACGTTCACAGATGTTGTGTGTGAAATGGGATGCTTTGAAATGATGGAATTTGAGGGGTATTTATAGGCCATATCTGGTAGGAGTTACGCCGTATCTTCAATAAATGATGGTTACGGCATAACATTTGGTAGGAGTTACGCCGTATCTTCAATAAATCCTGGTTACGTCGTAAATGAGGCAATAGTTATGGCGTAACTTGAAGCGGCGCAGAACCTGATTTGACCTAGTTGGTTACGTCATAATCTTTGAGAGAGTTACACCGTAATGTTCAGTTGAGTTGGTTTTCTGAGCCACGCTTCTGTTACGGCTTAATGTAAGAGAGGAGTTACGCCGTAACATCTTCAAAATTAGCATACTATGATATATCTTCAATAAACTCTCCAAATCCGCGTCTCTTTAGCTCCAATGCTCGTAATTTACCTGAAAGTGAAATATAGAGGAAAACAATCGTAAATCCATATAAATGAAATAAAATATGAGCATTATCGGGGAAAATTGACACTTAATATTCAGGACTATTTGATGTTATCATGTTCTAATGTGTTTATGATAACCAATCTCTTACAATTTGTATCAAGAGCCATGGTTTGATCATCTACTTAATGTGTGCTCGGATTTCTATGATTGGTTGTGGTTTTATGTGGGTCGAATAGTGTAAGCATATATAAAAGATTTTAGAGATTGTTTTGTTGTTAAGTTTATTATTTGGTTGTAGTTTCGTATTTAGGTTTATCATATTAGCTTATTTTGTGTTTGGGAAGCTTGTTTCAACTCATTTGTGGTTATTTTTTATTGTATTCGTGAGTTGTAAACTTTGTTCTTGGTTGCGTTTTGAGTGTTCTTTGTTGCGGTTTGAAGGTTTCTTGGTTGTGAGTTGATAGTTCATTGTTGAGACTTGACAGATTTTTCTTGCGGTTTGAAGTTCTTCAATGCGATTTGATGAGTTCTTGGTTGAGATTTAACAGATTCTCTCTTGCAGTTTGATAGTTTAGCATTGAGATTTGATTATTTTATTATTAAGTTGTTGAGATTTGAGCATAAGGACAAATATGTGGTTTAACATTTAGCTAAAAAGACAAAACTGACTTAAAACAACACTTGTACTTGATAGATAGTGACATGCGATTTGTCTCTGCGATTTGATAGTTGTTGCGGTTTGTCAGCTTGCGAGTTAAGGTCTTGCGATTTAATTTGTTGAGATTTGACACTTTGCGGTTTGTCTCTTATTGCGGTTTAAAGATCTTGAGATTTGAGCCTTGCGATTTGTCAGCCTTTCGGTTTAAAGATCTTGAGATTTGAGTCTTGCGGTTTGTTAGTGTTGCGGTTTGAAGACCTTGAGATTTGAGTCTTGCGATTTGATCAAGTGTTGCGGTTTGAACAAGATAATTGTGTTTTGACATCTGCAATTTGTACTAAGCTGCGTTTTGATCTTATTGCGATTTGATCAAGACTATTGCAGTTTGACTACTTGCGGTTTGACCAAAGTTGACTTTTTACCTCAAAACTTCAAACGGCCATAACTTTTGAACCGTAACTCTGTTTTTCGCGTTCTACCCATCAAAACGACCGTGATAACGAAGAGAATGAAACTCCGAATAACCTTCAAGGCCTAAAAACCGATTCGAACAAAAGTTTATGAGGTTTTTAAGTTTTTTGACCTAAACTTTGCGATAAAAGCATGCATCAACCAAACCAAATCTCAACCAAACAACACTTCAGCTAATCCTTCAAACAATCATTACTCCTAATACACAATCTTCTATCATTGTGTCGATCCATCGTTATCTTAACACATTCTGTTGGTTATATCTCATGGTTTTGTCTTGATTTTGTAAAATCCCACGAAAGTATCTATTCTAGTATTCTCGGTTTAAATCGTAGACTTATAAAATTCCGTGCACAATCATATCATGTCAAACACTTCAGATTCTGTCATTACTGAGATACTTAATTTGTACGACATAATCAATGAACATAAGATTCCCTACAAAGTACAACAGACAAATGTTGTTGAGTCAAAAACTGCTAAATTGAGAAAGAGCCATGTTGTCCCACAACAACAATCACTCGTAATGGAACCTTTGCTCTCAAACTCATTCGAGAGAGAGAGTTGCACTAGTTTCAACAATTGCATGACAAGGCTAAGTATAATTTGTGGGAACATTTTCGACTACTTCTTTTACACCTCACGGTACTTTTTGAAGGAACTGGATTCAAGATGGGATTTAGAAGAGCATTTAATACGTTCTTTGGTCAAGATATACAGACTTTCACGGGCACATTGTTCTTGAATTTAGAAAAACTTGAACAACAACTTGACAAAGAAGAATTTCAAGAATCTGGATCCAAGGCTGCTCTTCAAGTGATCTACAAACATTTTCAGTCATTTGTCAATGGTGACTACAATAGCGATTATGAAGATTATATGACAGAAAGGTGCTTTGCTAGTCACACTGGTATGGAAGCAAACGTGTTCAGAGAGACATTAATCCAACACTTGGATAATGTGAGGAAGTACATTGAGGAAAGAGCACAACACATACGTAAGTATGATGACAAGGTGAATGAATGTCGGGTGCAATCAAGAGATAGGAATGTTGAGTCGGGTATAGCATCGGATGATGGATCAGTTGTCACTGAATGCAGAGGTACAGAGACAGATAAGCTTGACACAAGCAGCAGTTCAGTGACTCTTGTTACACAAATGCGGATGCAGATATCAGACATGTAAATGAACAGGTGTCATGTGTTGAGGTACCCCTAACTGTTCAACAAAATACATCTGCAAATATCACTCCTAAACCATAATCAAGTGTTAGTAATTAATATGTAATAGTTAGCTTTATTATGGCCTTTATGTTTGTTATTAGCCTTAAGTTTATGTAGAAGGCCCATGAGCTTAGGCCCAAGCCCATAAAAGAAAGGATGGGAACTAGGAGTGTTGCCCTAGCTTCCCTCCTATAAATACTCTATGTAAACCCTCACTTGAGGGTTGGTTGTTCAAGTTATTCTTTCACCTACACTCTACGCATAACCGGTCTTAGTATAACGTGTGTTTGTGTTTGTTTACTTGTTCAATCGCCTCATCTCTTTCTATATTACTTGTGTTTGTAAAACTAGTGACCTAACAGTGGTATCAATCGCCTACTAGTTGGGTGAATCGTGTTTGTTTTTGAAGTGGGTTTCGGTCCTACGCCTAAAACGCACCTTGATACTTTGGTTCGCTTAAAAACATATTTTTTACACTTTTGAATCCAAGATTCTTGTACTTTCAACGTTTTAAGGTGTTAAAATACTTGTTTTTGGCAAAAAGTTTCAAACTTTATGCGTGGATAGTTGTTTTTGATCGAGTTTTTGAACGTGGGTATCATCCTACGCTTAACTGTTGATGAGTTTCCAAATACTCATCATTTTTACATAATCTAAACTGCAAAATCATCTGAAAACGCTCAAAAACACATCAAAATGATCAAATTATCACAAATCAGTGTTTTATGTGTTTTAATTGCAAAAATATCAAAATCAGATGAAAAATGTATCAAGTTTGCAAAATTGGCAGTTTTAGTCCCCCAAGTTTTAAAAGTTGTCAAATCTAGTCCCTGGAAATTCAAAAATATGGAAATTTATCATTCAAGGTCCCTGAAGTATTCTAAGTTGTTTAAAATGATCCTTGAATGATTCTTTGGTCAATTGGCAAGAAAGGTCCCTTAACTTTGAAAAATTGCAAAAATAGTCCTTGGACTTTAAAAATGGATTTTATGCAAAAAGGGTTCTTGTTCTATCAAAAGTTGTCAAGTTTGGTCCTTGTGAGAGCATTGGAAAAATATCAATTTCAGTCCTTGAAGTTTGGCAAATTGGCAAAATTGGTCCTTGTTTATTACTTAAGCCAAACAGATCCTATCTAAATGCTAAAGCCCAAAATCAAATCCAATAATCCAAGCCCAATCCACTGCCTTGACCCTTTGCCTATTGACCCCCAGCCACATCCAATTTGGCCCCTGCCACAAACCCCATTTGACCCCCCCCTTTTGTTATTAAAACTTCGGTCAAATAAAGTCAAACCCAGTGTACGCGCCCTTATACCAGAAACACTGTAGCTTCCTCTCTTCCCCACCAGAACTTCAAAACCATGACTGGTTTTCCCATTTTTTCAACTTTTCCCCCATACCATGTCCCCTCCACATCATCTATACTCCAAAATTCTTTAATTAACACAACCAAATCCATTAATTGTTAGAACCTGCTTTGAAGAATTTTTGGCGCCAAATCACAAATGGACGGATAAGATTATTCTAGCCAATCCAATGGCTCAAGCTTGGTGGGATTCAATCAGAAGCACGTGGGGAGTATGAAAAGTCATTATATAGAGAGGGAAAAGCAATGTATAAAAGTGTGTAGTATAATTTAGCTTTTTATTGTCGTTTTTAAGCTTTTTCAAGTTGAAGTGTATGTTTCTATCTTTTAACTCTGTATTTCAAAGTCTTTTGTTATAAGAAAGCTTTTGTGAAGTTTTAATTCAAGTATTATATTGTATTTCATCTTATGCAATTTTCATCAAATTCAAAAATCTCATGTTCTTTCAAATGGTGTTTTCAGTGGTTTGTATGGACTAGATTAAGTCACTTAAGCTCCAAGAAAGCTTAATCAAGCTTTTAGATACATCTAAAACAAGTTTAGAAGTTAAAATAAAAAAATCACCAAAAATAGCCATTAAATACTTTAAAAATCAAAAATCATGGTGAAAGGCACAAGAATGCTGGAGCAAGGTTAATATTGGATGGCCTTGGTTTAGAGCTCTGTGGAGAGCATTTAGGATTGGTTTCAGATCTTGGTTCTCAGTTTGGTCCTTGGAAACTACTTGTAAGCATTTTTAATTAAATTGGTATTTTACTGTTACAGTGCTTAAGTAGCTTATATTTTTGTTTCTTTGAGTTTAATAATCATATTTAAGTGTGTTTAAATTATAAAATCAGTAGCTAGTACTTCTAAATTTGTAGTTCTCTAAAACTTGGTTTTAACAGTTAAAGTGGTGTTATCTTCAAGTCTCAGTTTTAAGTTGTTATTACCATTGGTTTAAGCTCATTTAGTTCTATTTAATCATAATTCAAGGTCTGTAATCAAGTTTTTGGTTTGAAGTTGTGAATTGCTTTGTAAAAATTTCAAAACAGTCATATAAGGGGTGTTTGTTTTAGACTGTTGGATTGTGATAAAAAGAGTTTTATATAGTAAAAGTCTTTGGTTTATGTCACTTTAGTGCCTATTACCTTAAACAAGTCAAGAAATTAAGTCCTCTTTAGCAAAAAGTCAAAAATCACTTTGATCTTGTATGTGCAGCCCACTGTTGGGATTTTAGAATATCAATTCTTGATTTTGTGTTCAAAAGTTGTTAATATTGCTCTATTTAGTCTTAACATGCCTTAAAACAACATATCAAGTGCTTAAGATCAGATCAAAATCCAACTTAGTCAACTTTTTGGTTTTTCTAAAAAAGTCAAAATTTCAAAAGGTCGTTTTTGAATAAACTTGGGAATTTTACTGTGGGTTCATTAGTAGGTTTCAGAGTATAAGCTCTTGGGGATTTGTAGTCTAGTTGGTGTAGAAAAATACAAAAATAATAGTTTTTAGTTTCTTAGCTTGTTTAGTGCTTATTTCATTGCTTATTTGAGGCACCTGCTCTGTGATAGTGCCCTGTGCACAGTAATTGTGCTCAACTTCAAAAGCTTGCATTAAGCTCATTCCTTGTCCAATTCTTGAGTTCTCTGGTTCTTTGGAAAGCCAACATGGTCCTCTTGAAGTTTCAAGCCTTAGTTTTTACTTTTGAGCTTGTTTGGTAGGGCTGCTACTAGCTTGAAGCTTGTCCCATTTTCTGTGTTCAGCCAAGTGCTTATTTGTTTGTGATAGCTTAATCAGTGTGCTTCTTGGTATCTTTTTGCTTCATTTCTGTCCCTCTAGCTTGTTTACATCTGTTTTAAGCTTTTGTTTCTGTGTTCAAGCTTATTTGAGCTTATTTCATCCAAATAAGCTATTTAAGCCACTGTTGGGCAAATAAGCTATCAAATCTGCTTATTGTTGTTTTGTAAATTTTTTGTCTTTATTAAAGTTTCTTAATATTAGTATATAAGTAGTTTTCAAAAATAAAAATCACAAAAACATCAATATAAAAATAGTGATAGCGTTTATTTAAGATTTTTTAGCTTTTTGAATTTTCTTTTCAACTTTTTAATAAGCAAATCTTGTTTTTATAGTTTTCTTAGGTTTCTGTCATCATATAGGATTTTTAGAAAAAGTTTCAGATTTTTCTCTATCTTTTTAGTATTTTTTATAATTATAAATAGTTAATAAATAGTAATTAATTAGTAATAAATAATTAAAAAGTCTAAAAAATATCTTTTCTGTTTTAAAATTAGTTTTATCATATTTTAGATTTTTCAAAGTTAAAATTTTATTTTTCCAAGTTTATTTTCTATTTTCTAGTATTTAAGTGTATTTTAAATAATAATTAATTAGTAATAATTAGATAAAAAGTGTGAAAAATATATTTTTAATTTTAAAATTAGTTTTATAGTATTTTAGATTTTTCAAAATCATAAGTTTATTTTTCTAGCCTTATTACCTATTTTCTTCTATTTTAGATTATTTATTAAGTAGTTAAAATAGTTTTTAATTAATAATAATTAATTAAATAGTGTTAAAAATTATTTTCTTTTTCTAATAATTTTCTTTTATTTTTAGGATTCCAAAAATGTCATTTTTATATTTTTAGGCCTTTTATTTCTTAGTTTTCACTTTTTATTTTGTGCGTATACGTAGTTTCTAAAATTTACGTTTACGTTTCTTTGATCTGGTTGTTGTGCTTTCCAATTCTGTGTCCAATTCTATTCCAAATCAATCAGTAGTGTAATTTCTAATCATAACCTTTATAGATCACTATCCTTAGTGATCATTCTATCCTCTGAATCAGTGTTGTACACACCATTGAGTCTCCTTGGGACTAAACGACCCGGGAATTCAATCTATTCTCCAGATCTTAATTGTATTTGTGTCTGAGCAGTTTTAAGTCTGTTTTGACTTGACTGTTTAGCACCGATCAAAATTTTGGCGCCGCTGCCGGGGAGGCTTTAGCGTGTGTTTAGCCTTTTTCAGATCCATTCTTGCACATACCCCATCTTTTGTAAAAAGTTTTTTGTAAAGTTATAAAAAATCAAAAAAGTCATTAGCACTTTTCCTAAAGTGTTAAAACACCAAAAAAATATAAAACAACAAAACAATCGGAACGTTTTCTATTTTGTATTCTCTTTTAAGGTGATTCTTGAAGAGATACGATTTGGTTAAACGGGACGATAACAAAAATATTGTCCAAAAGTTTTTAAACCCATCAGCACAGATCTTACCTACGTCTTTTCAGTGGTACTTAATTGAATACATAAAAATCAACCACCGCAAATCAAGGCAGTGCACTACCTAACTGGGGGTGCGACCATTAATAAGTTCCCGAACATCAGATTTAAAACTTGCCTTTGTGTCACTTGTGATTTGGTGTACCTTTTTCAAAGAAGCCATTTCATCTGTGATTATTGGTTAAGTTCACTTGTGTTTTGCCTCATTTGTTTTGAAAATTGGTTTTTATACATAGTGCATGCGCACTCGTTCTTCCAGTTCTACAAGTCCACTTTCTGAACTTGGAAACATTCCTCGCAGACGTAGAGGACGTTCAGCTCCTTCAGCTGTGACTGAGGAACGTCTACCACCACCACCTCCTGTCGAAATGGCAGAAGACAAACCGATGAATGAGCTTCTCCAAGCACCCATCGAGGGTTACGGAGATGCCATTGTTGTCCCAGCCATTGTGGCTGATACCTTCGAGCTCAAAACCGGGTTGCTCAATCTAGTAACCCAAAGCCAATTCTATGGTTTTGAGCGGGATGATCCTCATGCACACATTCGATGGTTTAACAAGATAGCATCTACCATCAAGTACAAGAATGTCCCATCCGAAGCTATCAAGCTTCTTCTGTTCCCATTTTCTCTAGAGGGACAAGCCTGGAATTGGCTTGAGAAACAACCCCCTCGTTCTATAGAGACATGGGAAGATCTTGTCACCAAGTTTGTTAACGAGTTCTATCCTCCATCCCGAACCACAAGTCTTAAGAATGAGATAATGAAATTTTCTCAGAGATTTGATGAATCATTTGGGGAGGCATGGGATCGTTACAAAGAGTTGCTTCGCAAGTGTCCGCATCACGGTTTTACCGAGTTAATGCAAATGGATACTTTCTACAATGGTCTCAATCAGGCCAATCAAGATTCTTTGAATGCCTCCGCGGGAGGTAATTTCCTGAGCAAGACCACAAAAGAGGCCTTGCAGATCATTGAGAACAAATCTCAGGTCCGTCCTTTCAGAGCTAAGACATATCAGTCTAATGCTGGACCTTCTTCTTCTTCATCCCCAGTGAGTACATCTAGAACCGATGCTAAGATTGATAAACTCACAGACATTGTTCAGGCTTTGGTTCTTGCTAACCAAAAGAAAGTCTCCTTCACTCAGCCACCAACACATGCTGAAGTGAAGAAAGTTGAAGTTTGTGTCACTTGTGGTGGTCCTCACGCTTACTACAATTGTACTGCCACCGATGGTAGTCCTTTTGAAGCCAATGCTTTAGCCGGTAGTTCACAGCAAGGAGGTAATCAATACCGTCCTCAAAATGAACCACACTACCGTGCTAACACTAATCAGGCACCACCCGGTTTCAATCAAAATCATAATATGCAAAATCGGAATCAGAACCAACCAAGAATGAACCAAGGTTATCAAAACCAAGGTAATTTCTATCCTGGACCCAATCAGGGTTTCCATCATCAAGGAAACCCTCATCAAAACAATTTCAATCGAGGGAATCAATTTCATGGGAATATGAATCCTAATCAAGGGAATTTTGGTCATAATCAAAACATACGACCTCAAATTGTCCCTCCAGCTCCTCCCGTCATTACTCCTCCAGGACCATCATCTGATGAGTTACTGAAGCAGTTTATGAAATCCCAAGATGAAATGAACCGGTTGTTGGTCAGTCAGATTGCTGATCTGAAGAAGTCTTTAAATGATCGACCCTCGGGCTCAGGTACTTTACCGAGCAACACGATCGCTAACCCGAGGGGCGATGCCAAGGCGATCACAACCCGAAGTGGTGTTTCATACCCTGGACCTGCTGTTCCTACTACCTCTTCTTCTTCTCTTCCAAAGGTAGTGGACAGTGAACCTCCAAAACACAATGGACCTACGACTCCAATGCCACCTCCACCAGTGCCAATGAGTCAAGTTACCAAGGAAACAACGGACAAAGTGCATTATTCAAGCCCACGAAGTACCGCACACGTCCAACCTTCGGTAGTCCAACCTCAAGTGGTCCAGAAACCCCTGTCTAATCAAGGAGTTGTTTTTGAACCTCCTATAGCTCCTGTTGAGAATCAGAAATCCAAATCTTCTATTCCTTACCCATCGCGCTTGAATGAGCAAAAGCTCCGCGAGAAAGCTAGTCATCAAATGGATAAATTTTTCCAAATTTTCCAAGAGTTACACTTTGACATAAGCTTTGCGGATGCTATCATGCTGATGCCCAAGTTCGCATCTACTCTCAAGCACATGTTAAGCAATAAGGAAAAGCTGTTTGAAATGGCTAAGACTCCTCTTAACGAGAACTGCTCAGCAGTTATTCTGAAGAAGCTTCCTGAAAAGCTTGGAGATCCTGGGAAATTTCTCTTACCTTGTGTATTCCCAGGGATGGTTGAATGCTTTGCCCTAGCAGATCTTGGTGCAAGCATAAACCTTATGCCATATTCAGTATGGAAGAAACTTTCTCTTCCGGAACTTACTCCTACATGCATGACTCTCGAGCTTGCAGATCGTTCCATATCCCGTCCTCTTGGCATTGCTGAGGACGTATTTGTGAAAGTAGGAAAGTTCCATTTCCCAGCTGACTTCGTGGTTGTTGATTTTGATGCCGATCATCGGGTTCCTCTCATTGTTGGTCGAGGATTCCTGAGAACGGGCCGTGCTCTCATAGATGTATTTGAGCAAGAAATCACATTGCGAGTTGGTAATGAAGATGTCACCTTCAATCTTGACCAAACTTCGAGGTACTCCGCAAACTATGATTCTGAATCGGTTAACCGAATAGATATCATTGATGTTGCTTCTGATGAGTACTCTCAAGAAGTTCTTGGTTATTCTCATAATTCTGTGAGTGGGGATTCCACCACATCTTCTCAGCATATCATAGCCAATTCTACTCCTTCTATCACTCCGTTTGAGGGAAGCGACTTCATCTTAGATGAGATTGAAGCATATTTGGCTAGTGATTCTGTTCCTTGGGAAATTGATCACGCTCCAATTGATATTGAGGGGGACATACTTCTTATTGAGAAGTTGCTCAATGATGATCCATCATCAGCCCCTCATCCTAGTGATTCAATCCCAGTTGAGATTAATCAAAATGAGATTAATCTGGAGGGAGATATTCTTCTTAAGAAAGTGTCAAATCTGGATACTTCTCTTCCTATCCCTCCCATCAAACTTCATAACGAGGAAGTCAAATCAGTTGAGAAAACTGATGAATTTCCTGAGGTTGAGCTTAAGGACTTACCTCCTCATCTCGAGTATGCATTCCTTGAAGGTGATGATAAATTACCCGTCATTATTGCTCGAGATTTGAGTAAAGATGAAAAAGCTGCTCTCATTAAAATCTTGAAGTCACACAAGCAAGCAATTGCTTGGAAACTCTCCGACATCAAAGGTATAGACCCTGAGTTTTGTACTCATAAAATCTTGATGGAGGATGACTTCAAACCTGCAGTTCAACATCAGAGACGAGTGAATCCAAAAATCCATGATGTTATCAAACAAGAGGTTATCAAACTTCTTGATGCAGGATTGATTTACCCGATCTCAGACAGTCCTTGGGTCAGCCCAATTCATTGTGTCCCGAAAAAGGGTGGCATTACTGTTATCACAAATGAAGATAACGAGTTAATTCCAACTCGATTGGTTACGGGATGGCGTGTTTGCATCGACTATCGTAAGTTGAATGACGCCACCCGTAAAGACCATTTTCCTCTACCCTTCATGGACCAGATGCTTGAGAGATTAGCAGGGAATGAGTACTATTGCTTCCTTGATGGTTTCTCGGGTTACTTTCAGATCCCTATTGATCCACAGGATCAAGAGAAGACCACATTCACTTGCCCATACGGAACTTTTGCCTACAAACGTATGCCTTTTGGCTTATGTAATGCTCCTGGCACGTTCCAACGATGTATGATGGCCATATTCCACGACATGATCGGGGAAACAATGGAAGTGTTTATGGATGACTTCTCAGTCATTGGGGATTCTTTTCAATCATGTCTCTCCCATTTGGATAAAATGCTTCAAAGGTGTGAAGACACCAATCTTTGTCTAAACTGGGAGAAAAGCCACTTTATGGTCAAAGAAGGCATTGTCCTTGGCCATAAGATTTCTGATGAGTATTTACACACTCATCAATCCCCCACACTGAGATATTGCTAGTCCCTAGCAATGATTTGAGAAAACATAATGGATTTTAATCTCTTTACCAAAAGCCATTACTTCTGGAGTAGCCAAATGTTTCAGTTCAAGTAAGAACCATGGTACACCGATAACCATGTGATTTTGAGCAAACCACCAGCTTCCAACGGATTTGATTTGTCTTTACCAGAAGCCGTACCCTTCTGGACTAGCCAACTCTTAGATAAATTATCAATATTATCTTTGGTGAGCTGATTACCAATTATGGTTTTTCCACTGCCTTTACCACAAGCCATAATCTTGCGGGCTAGCCAACTCTTCACTTTTTAGGATATGGTGAGCTGAATACCATACAATTTTGGGCACATTGCAAGCCATATAAACGGATTTGAGATATCTTTACCAAGAGCCGTTTGCTCCTGGATTAGCCAATCCTTTTGTCTTACAGACATGGCGGACTGATAACCAAATGAGTAAGTGTAGAACACTTACTCCAAAAAAAATTTTTGGCCAAAAACGGGGGAATTGGGTAGATAATATATGAAATTCGTGAGAATTCCCCCCCACACTTAGAAATGAATATTGCCCTCAATATTCAAAGTACCGGCGGTTATGCCGAAACAAAGAACGTAAAAGGGAAATACTACGGCCATTATTTAGAAAGAAGATTTTTTTTTTTTTTTTTTTTTTTTTTTTTTTTTTTTTTTTTGAACATGTGGGCAACCCCCCCCCCACACTAGGGTGGTAGAAAGAGGTGAGAAGACAGAAATATGGGTGAAAACCCATATTGCATGCTACTGTTTTTGATTCCCGAGTCGCTAGCTTGACTCGACCCCGAATTCATTTGTTCATGGGGAAAGTAACGTGGAAAACCAATCTCGATCGGACTTTCGTTCACAATGTTAAAGAACATATGAACATCAGAAAGTTCCACACCGACGAGACACAAGCGCGGTATTGTTAATAGTAAAAACTATTAAGAATGATACCGGGGTCAAAGATGGTGTCCTCATTCCCGAAAGAAAAAAGGGAAAGAGCAACCACACCATCTGCGAAGAATGGAACAAAGATATGCATGACAATGTAAGTCCATTCTTCATCAGAAAGAAGCAAATCACCAGTTTTGACATCTCTAAGCTTAAACTTGAAGCTTAGATGGTGATTGGCAAGAAGGTGTCCGGGAGGGAGGGTGGGATATGGTTCTTCAATCAACAGACTTTCCAGAAAAAGAATGTCTCCCTCCGGATCAAGGTAAGTGTTATCAATTCCCGTTGGAATTGATTCATCACTTAGAAATGCATCGACTTCATTCCAAAAGTTTTCCTCTTCCTCATCAGGAGTGAGGGAAGGGATGGAAGAGTCGGGAATAGGACTAGAAGATGATGGATCATTTTTGAGCAATTCATCAATGGGTAAGATGTCTCCCATTGGATCACAAACATCATCATCCAACTCAGATGAAACTGAAGAGAGATTAGTTTCATCCACAGACTTAACAATCTCGATGCGACAAACTGATGCCGGAGGTGGGACAAGTGGTGTGCTCTTAGAGCTAGCAGTTTCCACCACTTCCGATGAAGTCTCCGAATCTAGATCATCGTCATCATCATCAAGAACACTCTTGACTTCCCTGGTGCAGCTTTCAAACCATTTGTTTGAACCAGGGGTAATTTTCAAAGCTTTGAGCTCAGCACGTTTTTGGTGAACACTCTTAACCGTGAAATTTGAGAGTGTTGCATTGATTCTTTCAGATTTTTGATCAATTTTGGCAACACTCTTTTTGTATAGAGGTTTGGAGTTCTGGTTGATATTTAACGTGAGCTCTTCGTTGTCAACCCGAATGGTCAACTCTTCCGCAAACACATCGATCAGAGCACGACTCGTTCTCAAGAAAGCTCTCCCTAAGATAAGGGGAACTCTGGGATCTGCATCGAAGTCTACTACAACAAAGTCAGCATGAAAGTGAAACTTTCCCACTTTCATCACGACATCCTCGGCTATCCCAAGTGGACGAGTTACGGTACGATCCGCTAGCTCGAGTGTCATATGAGTGGGTGAAAGTTCAGGAAGAGACAGTTTCTTCCACACCGAGAGAGGCATGAGGTTAATGCTAGCGCCAAGATCGGCCAAGGCGGAGCATTGAAACATCCCCAAGAAATCACACGGGATTAAGAACCGGCCAGGGTCTTCAAGCTTTTCAGGAAGCTTATTAAGAATGGCTGCTGAGCATTGCTCATTGAGAGGAGTTTTAGCCATCTCTGATAGCTTGTCTTTGTTGGTGAGTAAGCCTTTAAGCGTGGATGCAAATTTAGGCATTAGAACGAGAGCATCAACGAAGCTTATATCAAAGTGAAGCTCATTGAAGATTTGGAAGAATTTTTCCATTTGCTCTTTGTTTTTGTCTTTGAGCTTCTCATCATTCATTCTTGATGGGTAAGGAAGCTGACTAGACTTTTGAGCCGGGATGGAAGTGTTTTCTGGCTCAAGATTTTTCTTCGGAACATCGGGTTCCGGACTTAAAGCTTGGACTACCGAAGGTGGGACGTGTGCGGTACTTCGTGGGCTTGAATAATGCACCTTGTCCGTTGTCTCCTTGGTAACTTGACTAAATGCCACAGGAGGAGGGGGCATTGGAGTCGTAGGTCCATTGTGCGTCTTACCACTACGAGTGGTGACGGCTTTCAATTCGGCATTGGGATTGGTAACTGTATTGCTTGGGAGTCCTCCAGAAGATGGCGAGGCTTTGTTCATATTCATGTTCATGAAACTGCTCATCATATTCTTTAACTCATTCGTCTGCCGAGACAATGTGGTATCAATTTCCCTTTTTAGCTCACCTCTCATGTTATTGATCTGAGTTTGCATTGAACGCATGTTTGCCTCAGTCATTTTCATGAAGTCATTTGGCATGGGAGCTTGAGGAGGTGGTTGATAACTTTGATGATTAGGAGCTTGATATGGTTGAGGTGGGTTGAAATTGTTCCGGTTTTGATTGAAATTTGGAGGGTTATTGAAATTTTGCCCTTGATTTGGAACAAAGCGATTTTGATTTCCATGGTTTTGATTGCCATGGTTTTGCACGGGAGGAAAACCAGGTGGTGTCATACCGCTAGGTGCACGGTAGTGAGGATCAGCCTGTGGTCGGTATTGATTGTGGTTTACCGAAGCTACGGGAGCTTGGTAAAAGGAAGCATCGGTTGCTTGACAATCATAATACGCGTGTGGACCACTACAAGTTTCACACACCTTGTTTACGGCTTTGACTGGTTCGGGCTTATGAATTTCGCTTTTGATTTCCTTTACCTCTTTTATCATACAATGGATGATGTCCGTTAGAGCAGCTATCGGAGCTGCTAACTCAGAAGAGTTACCGGATGAAGAAGCAGGAGTGTTCGGAACATTGACTTTGTTGCGAGAAAAAGGAACTTTTGATTTACTCTCGCAAATTTCAAGCACATCTTTAGGTTTACGATTCAAGATATTACCACCCGCGGATGCGTTCAAAGAATCTTGATCATTACCGTTCAACCCATTGTAAAAGATATTAACTTGTTGAAAAAATGGTTCGAGGGCATCGAAGCCATTTGGTGTTAGTTATGGCTGGTGTCCG
>BPTQ01000008.1:208954990-208996221 GCA_019973895.1 Chrysanthemum seticuspe | reverse complement strand
CCAGTTAGGTAGTGCACTGCCTTGGTTTTCGGTGGTAATCTTTTAAGTTGTTTATTATTAAGAAAACGACGAATCTTTTTGTGTTTTTATTATTTGATACATATATAGAAACAAAAGAAAAATATTTTTGTGTTTTATACGTTTTTGGCTGTTTTTGGGTCTTTGGATTTTTTTTAGAAGAAAATATGGATATATATATATATACAGAGATGGATGATATAAACAATGAGTGAGGACTCAAACAACTAATCTGCTAAAACGGGAGATAAATCAGCACAGCTCCCCGGCAGCGGCGCCAAAAATTTGATGCGCGCAAAACCGTCAAGTTCTCTCACGCAAGCGTAAGAAAGCTTAAAACAGCTCAAGCACGAAATCAATGAAGATCTGAGGAGTACAGAGTTTCCCCGGGTCGTTATGTCCCAGCGAGTTGTGCAATGGATTATCAACCGTTTAGTGATCGGGAAGTTTGAACGAGAAAAGGATTTGTGAATATGATATTAACTACGGAAAAAACCAACAAATGAAAACGGCCTAAATGCAAATTAAAGAAGATTAAAAAGATAAAACCTATTAAATAAACGCTATCACTATATTTAAAGTGATGAACGTTTAAAACCTAAAACGTACGTTTAAATTAAAATAACGTAAACGTACAAAATAAAAAGTGAAATCTAAGATATAAAAGTCCTAAAAATATGAAAAATACATTTTTACAATTCTAATGATAAAACAAAATATTTGGAAAAAGAAAATTATTTTTATAACTAATTAATTAATTATTATTAATTAAAAACTAATTTAAACTATTTAATAATTATCTAAAATACAAAAAATTAGGAAACAAAGCTAGAAAAATGAAATTATGAATTAGAAAAGTCTAAAATATCAAACTAGAATTTTCAAAACTATTTTTGTATTTTTGTGATTATTTTTCTATTTTCTATGGATTTTAAACTATTAAAAACTAATTAAATTACTAAAAATTACCAAATAAACTAAGAAAAATCTGGAAAATTACTTTTTTCACTTTTTATATTTATCTAAACCTATGAAAATTGAAAACGTATTTTTTTTGAACCTTTTTCTAATTTTTTGTATTAAAAGCTATTTAAAAATGATTAAAAACTAATTTAAATTAAGAAAAATAGCAAATGAACTTGGAAAAATCTGAAAATTTCAGGAAAAGTCTACAATGATATTAGGAATATGAGAAAATTAGAAAAACAGGCACTTGTTTGGAGAATTATGAAACTGCTTAAACAAGTGCTTATTAATAAGCACTAAAATAAGCCAAATAAGACAAATAAACCACCCACTGATTACAGATGTCTAAATATGTTATAAGTACTGAAATGCAACTAGGAATAACAAGCTACAAGCACAGAATCACAAGCTCACAGTTTTGATGTCTATGAACTTTAAGTCTAAAACAGGTTCTGAGTGCTTAGTTTAAGCACAACCACAGGCTTATAAATAAGCTCAAACTGAAAACTTTGAATTGGATCTTGGAAAGGACCTGGGTGAGATTACTTGAACCAAAAATTAGACCATGGCTAGCTCTATTGAGCCCTGTGCAAGCTGCACCATTTCTGAGAAAAAACTCAGTGACTGCTGACAGGAGCAGGGCACTTTTGGCCTGAAAGAGGAGCTTGTTTGAAGCTTGTAGAAAAATCACTAAATTCCACAAAAATGCAAATAAGTAAGAGGACCAGGTGAGCTTTTTGAAACACCAAGATTCACTGATTAAGGCTTAAAATTGAATCCAAGAAAAATCTTTGTAATTGGGCTCAAAACAGATTTTCTGTTTTTTTAACTTTTGATGAAAAACTGCAACTTTGACTTTTGCCAACTTTGCCACTGATTTAAACACTGAGATTGATGTTAATACTTGAAATGTAACTTCTAAAAGCTTTGTTTAAGACTTTTGAAACACAAAATGAGATTTGCTCTCCTAAAATCCACAACAGTGGACTGTGATATGGATTAAGGTTGAATTTTGACTTTTGGTGCTAGCTGACTCAAAATATTGACTCACTTGAACCTAAATATACTTAGTAAACCTGAACTAACAACAATCATCCATTGAACAGACCTCTGAGACAAAGAGATCAGCAATTCCAAACACCCTTGTAACTACTGTTATGAAGATTAAAACTATTCTACCACTAACAAACACAAACCATTGATCAAACTAAGTTAATGTGACCTAATTACTACTTTTAAAACAGAAATGAGCTAGTTTTAACTACAATTACTGAGTGTGCATAAAAAACTTGGAAATGACTTACAAGAGTCCAAAGCTGCAATGGCATGCAAACACACCCAATGAACCTCTAATCTACTTATTCAACCCAATGATCACTATTTTAACCCATTTCAACTTCTGAATCACCCATTCACCATTTCCATTACCCTTTTTGCACCTGTTTGACTTTGGTTGACCAGGAATCAAAGTACATGTAATCTTGAATTTGAGCTTGTAAAAAGCTATACTAAGCTTATTTAAGCTCAATGAAACTGAGAATCAAGTATTAAGAAGCTTTTGAGTATGAATTTGAAATGGAAATATTCAACAGTGGCTATAAAACATGAACTCTGATCATAACTTGAAATTGGAACTTGAAACTGATTAATATTGATAAAACAACTTTAATAAAGTACAATTTAACAAAAGCTAACAATATCACAACTTAATTAAAACATTTAAACTAAATTCGACATTAACTAAAATTTTTAAAACTAAAAACTGCCCTTCTCTTCTTCTTTTGCTTTTCTTTTATACCCAATATCCTTTTCTCTATCCTCTGAATGTTTCCCACCATTCCTAGCCCTTGGATAGCTTCAAATTGATCATGGCCGTTTAAACCCATTTTTGGCGCCAAATCTTGTCTGCCCATTGGAGGTTGAGTGAGGAGGTTAGGGGAGCATTTAATGATGTTTGGAAGTTAGTTGGGGGTGAGGGAACAATTTTGAGTGATTGGTGAGGAGGGGGGATGGGGGGAAAAGCCAGTTGCAGGAAGCAGTTGAGATGAAAGACTTTTGGCGGGTTGAGTATTTTGACCAATATTGACCAGGCAAGTATTAATAAAAGGGGGGGGTTCACAATTCAAGTGACAGGGGCCAAAATGGTGCAAGGGTCACAATTTGGTTAAAAGGGTTTAAAACTCCAAGGGTCTAATGTGTACATTCTGAAATTACAAGGACCTATGCTGCCAATTCATCAAACTTGTCCCAAGGGCTGAAATTGACAAGTTCCCAAAGTATAAGGACCAATGTTGCAATTTTCACATTTTCCAGGGACCAATTCTGCCAATTTTTAAACTTGGAGGACCATTTTTGTAATTTTCTCAAACTTTTGATATTTTTCACCAAAGGACTAAATTTGACAACTTTTGATTTTAAAAGGACCTTTGGTGACTTTTGCTTTTGAAATTATGTGCTCAGGGACTGTTTTTGACAACTTTTGATACTTGGGGGACTGAAACTGCAAATTTTGCAAACTTGATACATTTTTCATCTGATTTTGATATTTTTGAATTTGAAACACATAAAACACTGATTTGTGATATTTTGACCATTTTGATGTGTTTCTGAGTGTTTTCAGATGAATTTGCAGTTTATTTTGTATAAAAATGATGAGTATTTACACACTCATCAATTTCAAAGAATGGGATTGAGGTAGATAGAGCAAAGGTCGATGTTATTGCTAAGTTACCTCATCCTACTACCGTCAAAGGTATTAGGAGTTTTTTAGGTCATGCCGGTTTCTATCGTAGATTCATTCAAGATTTTTCCAAAATCGCCCGGCCCATGACCCATCTTCTTGAAAAGGATGCTCCTTTTATCTTCTCACCCGAGTGCATCGTAGCTTTTGAAACATTGAAGAAAAAGCTTACTGAAGCACCCATTCTCGTTGCTCCCGACTGGGACTTGCCTTTTGAGCTCATGTGCGATGCAAGTGATTTTGCTATCGGTGCAGTCCTAGGGCAACGAAGAAATAAGCACTTTCAGCCTATTCACTACGCAAGCAAAACTATGACTGAGGCTCAGACTCATTACACCACCACAGAAAAAGAGCTATTAGCCGTGGTGTATGCTTTTGAGAAGTTTCGGCCGTATCTTATCCTGACCAAATGCGTAGTGTATACGGATCACTCGGCCCTTAAATATCTCTTTGCAAAACAAGATGCAAAGCCGAGATTGCTTCGTTGGATTCTCCTCCTCCAAGAATTTGATATCATCATACGTGATAAAAAAGGAGCTGAGAATCTAGCGGCTGATCATCTGTCCAGATTAGAAAACCCTCACCAAGATGTTTTCGAGAAAAAGGATATAAATGAAACATTTCCTCTCGAGACACTCAATGCGGTTTCTTTTCGTGGAAATTCCACCACCCCATGGTTTGCTGACTTTGCAAATTACCATGCGGGTAACTTCATTGTGAAAGGGATGTCGACCCAGCAGAAGAATAAATTCTTCAAGGATGTTAAACACTATTTCTGGGACGACCCTTTCTTGTTCAAAATCTGTGCGGATCAAGTCATCCGACGGTGTGTTTATGGACAGGAAGCTATTGATATTCTCACAGCTTGCCATGCTGGACCCACCGGGGGCCATCATAGTCCAAACTACACCGCCAAAAAGGTGTTTGATTCCGGGTTCTATTGGCCCACAATCTATAAGGATGCCCACGATTATGTCAAAGCCTGTGACGCTTGTCAGCGTCATGGTAATATATCTCAAAGGAATGAAATGCCACAAAATGCCATTCAAGTTTGTGAGATATTTGACATATGGGGTATTGATTTTATGGGGCCGTTTCCATCTTCTCGTGGTAACAAGTACATACTCGTGGCTGTTGACTATCTGTCAAAATGGGTTGAAGCAAAAGCTTTACCCACCAATGATGCCCGAGTTGTTGTGAAGTTTTTGAAATCTCTGTTTGCCAGGTTTGGAACTCCGAGAGCGATAATCAGTGATCGTGGTACACATTTCTGTAATGACCAATTTGAAAGAGTCATGCAAAAATATGGTGTTACCCATCGTCTCTCTACTGCATACCACCCCCAAACAAGTGGGCAGGTGGAAGTTTCAAACCGTGGTCATAAAAGGATTCTTGAAAGGACAGTAGGCGAAAATCGTGCATCCTGGTCGGATAAGCTTGATGACGCACTCTGGGCTTTTCGTACAGCTTACAAAACACCAATCGGGTGTACTCCATACAAGCTAGTATACGGAAAGGCATGTCATCTTCCGATTGAGTTAGAGCACAAGGCATACTGGGCCTTAAAGCATGCAAACTTTGATATACAGACAGCCGGTGATCACAGAAAAGTTCAAATGAATGAACTAAATGAACTTCGTGATCAAGCTTATGAGAACTCTTTGATCTACAAGCAAAAGACAAAGAAGCTTCATGACTCCAAGATCAAAAACCGCGTTTTCAACGTTGGTGATCGAGTCCTTCTTTTCAATTCCAGATTGAAGATTTTCTCGGGAAAGCTCAAATCCCGCTGGTCTGGTCCATTCACTATCGCTAAGGTTTATCCTTATGGTACCGTTGAGTTATCTCAACCCGATGGTCCTAATTTTAAAGTGAATGGTCATCGAGTGAAGCATTACTTTGGAGAGGACATTCCCCCTGTGGTTGTCCCGGATTTACAAACATTCCCCATGAACCAATGAATGCGGGGATCGAGTCAAGCTAGTGACTCGGTAATCAAAAACATTAGCATGCACCATATGGGTTTTCACCCATAATTCTGTTTTCTTATCCCCTTTCTACCACCCTAGTGTGGGGGAGTTTTTCCCACACTGTTGTACATTCTCATTCTTTTCTAAAAAAAAAAAAAAAAAAAAAAAAAAAAAAAAAAAAAAAAATCTTCTAAATAATGGCCGTAGTATTTCCCTTTTACGTTCTTTGTTTCGGCATAACCGCCGGTACTTTGAATATTGAGGGCAATATTCATTTCTAAGTGTGGGGGGGAATTCTCACGAATTTCATATATATTATCTACCCAATTCCCCCGTTTTTGGCCAAAATTTTTTTTTGGAGTAAGTGTTTTACACTTTCTCATTTGGTTATCAGTCCGCCATGTCGGTTAGACAAAAGGATTGGCTAATCCAGGAGCAAACGGCTCTTGGTAAAGATTTCTCAAATCCGTTTATATGGCTTGCAATTTGCCCAAAATTGTATGGTTCTTCAGCTCCCCATCATCCTCAAAAGATAATGAGTTGGCTAGCCCGCAAGGTTATGGCTTGTGGTAAAGGAAGTGGAAAATCCATAATTGGTATTCAGCTCACCAAAGATAATTCTGATAATTTATCTAAGAGTTGGCTAGTCCAGAAGGGTACGGCTTCTGGTAAAGACACATCAAATCCGTTATATGGTTTATGATTTGCCAATAAATCATCTGGTTATCGTTGTACCAAGATTCTTACTTGAATCAAAACAATTGGCTACTCCAGAAGTGATGGCTTTTGGTAAAGAGTTTTTCAAATCCATCAAGGTTTTCTCAAATCATTGCTAGGGACTAGCAATATCTCAGTGTGGGGGATTGATGAGTTTCCAAATACTCATCATTTTTACATAATCTAAACTGCAAAATCATCTGAAAACGCTCAAAAACACATCAAAATGATCAAATTATCACAAATCAGTGTTTTATGTGTTTTAATTGCAAAAATATCAAAATCAGATGAAAAATGTATCAAGTTTGCAAAATTGGCAGTTTTAGTCCCCCAAGTTTTAAAAGTTGTCAAATCTAGTCCCTGGAAATTCAAAAATATGGAAATTTATCATTCAAGGTCCCTGAAGTATTCTAAGTTGTTTAAAATGATCCTTGAATGATTCTTTGGTCAATTGGCAAGAAAGGTCCCTTAACTTTGAAAAATTGCAAAAATAGTCCTTGGACTTTAAAAATGGATTTTATGCAAAAAGGGTTCTTGTTCTATCAAAAGTTGTCAAGTTTGGTCCTTGTGAGAGCATTGGAAAAATATCAATTTCAGTCCTTGAAGTTTGGCAAATTGGCAAAATTGGTCCTTGTTTATTACTTAAGCCAAACAGATCCTATCTAAATGCTAAAGCCCAAAATCAAATCCAATAATCCAAGCCCAATCCACTGCCTTGACCCTTTGCCTATTGACCCCCAGCCACATCCAATTTGGCCCCTGCCACAAACCCCATTTGACCCCCCCCTTTTGTTATTAAAACTTCGGTCAAATAAAGTCAAACCCAGTGTACGCGCCCTTATACCAGAAACACTGTAGCTTCCTCTCTTCCCCACCAGAACTTCAAAACCATGACTGGTTTTCCCATTTTTTCAACTTTTCCCCCATACCATGTCCCCTCCACATCATCTATACTCCAAAATTCTTTAATTAACACAACCAAATCCATTAATTGTTAGAACCTGCTTTGAAGAATTTTTGGCGCCAAATCACAAATGGACGGATAAGATTATTCTAGCCAATCCAATGGCTCAAGCTTGGTGGGATTCAATCAGAAGCACGTGGGGAGTATGAAAAGTCATTATATAGAGAGGGAAAAGCAATGTATAAAAGTGTGTAGTATAATTTAGCTTTTTATTGTCGTTTTTAAGCTTTTTCAAGTTGAAGTGTATGTTTCTATCTTTTAACTCTGTATTTCAAAGTCTTTTGTTATAAGAAAGCTTTTGTGAAGTTTTAATTCAAGTATTATATTGTATTTCATCTTATGCAATTTTCATCAAATTCAAAAATCTCATGTTCTTTCAAATGGTGTTTTCAGTGGTTTGTATGGACTAGATTAAGTCACTTAAGCTCCAAGAAAGCTTAATCAAGCTTTTAGATACATCTAAAACAAGTTTAGAAGTTAAAATAAAAAAATCACCAAAAATAGCCATTAAATACTTTAAAAATCAAAAATCATGGTGAAAGGCACAAGAATGCTGGAGCAAGGTTAATATTGGATGGCCTTGGTTTAGAGCTCTGTGGAGAGCATTTAGGATTGGTTTCAGATCTTGGTTCTCAGTTTGGTCCTTGGAAACTACTTGTAAGCATTTTTAATTAAATTGGTATTTTACTGTTACAGTGCTTAAGTAGCTTATATTTTTGTTTCTTTGAGTTTAATAATCATATTTAAGTGTGTTTAAATTATAAAATCAGTAGCTAGTACTTCTAAATTTGTAGTTCTCTAAAACTTGGTTTTAACAGTTAAAGTGGTGTTATCTTCAAGTCTCAGTTTTAAGTTGTTATTACCATTGGTTTAAGCTCATTTAGTTCTATTTAATCATAATTCAAGGTCTGTAATCAAGTTTTTGGTTTGAAGTTGTGAATTGCTTTGTAAAAATTTCAAAACAGTCATATAAGGGGTGTTTGTTTTAGACTGTTGGATTGTGATAAAAAGAGTTTTATATAGTAAAAGTCTTTGGTTTATGTCACTTTAGTGCCTATTACCTTAAACAAGTCAAGAAATTAAGTCCTCTTTAGCAAAAAGTCAAAAATCACTTTGATCTTGTATGTGCAGCCCACTGTTGGGATTTTAGAATATCAATTCTTGATTTTGTGTTCAAAAGTTGTTAATATTGCTCTATTTAGTCTTAACATGCCTTAAAACAACATATCAAGTGCTTAAGATCAGATCAAAATCCAACTTAGTCAACTTTTTGGTTTTTCTAAAAAAGTCAAAATTTCAAAAGGTCGTTTTTGAATAAACTTGGGAATTTTACTGTGGGTTCATTAGTAGGTTTCAGAGTATAAGCTCTTGGGGATTTGTAGTCTAGTTGGTGTAGAAAAATACAAAAATAATAGTTTTTAGTTTCTTAGCTTGTTTAGTGCTTATTTCATTGCTTATTTGAGGCACCTGCTCTGTGATAGTGCCCTGTGCACAGTAATTGTGCTCAACTTCAAAAGCTTGCATTAAGCTCATTCCTTGTCCAATTCTTGAGTTCTCTGGTTCTTTGGAAAGCCAACATGGTCCTCTTGAAGTTTCAAGCCTTAGTTTTTACTTTTGAGCTTGTTTGGTAGGGCTGCTACTAGCTTGAAGCTTGTCCCATTTTCTGTGTTCAGCCAAGTGCTTATTTGTTTGTGATAGCTTAATCAGTGTGCTTCTTGGTATCTTTTTGCTTCATTTCTGTCCCTCTAGCTTGTTTACATCTGTTTTAAGCTTTTGTTTCTGTGTTCAAGCTTATTTGAGCTTATTTCATCCAAATAAGCTATTTAAGCCACTGTTGGGCAAATAAGCTATCAAATCTGCTTATTGTTGTTTTGTAAATTTTTTGTCTTTATTAAAGTTTCTTAATATTAGTATATAAGTAGTTTTCAAAAATAAAAATCACAAAAACATCAATATAAAAATAGTGATAGCGTTTATTTAAGATTTTTTAGCTTTTTGAATTTTCTTTTCAACTTTTTAATAAGCAAATCTTGTTTTTATAGTTTTCTTAGGTTTCTGTCATCATATAGGATTTTTAGAAAAAGTTTCAGATTTTTCTCTATCTTTTTAGTATTTTTTATAATTATAAATAGTTAATAAATAGTAATTAATTAGTAATAAATAATTAAAAAGTCTAAAAAATATCTTTTCTGTTTTAAAATTAGTTTTATCATATTTTAGATTTTTCAAAGTTAAAATTTTATTTTTCCAAGTTTATTTTCTATTTTCTAGTATTTAAGTGTATTTTAAATAATAATTAATTAGTAATAATTAGATAAAAAGTGTGAAAAATATATTTTTAATTTTAAAATTAGTTTTATAGTATTTTAGATTTTTCAAAATCATAAGTTTATTTTTCTAGCCTTATTACCTATTTTCTTCTATTTTAGATTATTTATTAAGTAGTTAAAATAGTTTTTGATTAATAATAATTAATTAAATAGTGTTAAAAATTATTTTCTTTTTCTAATAATTTTCTTTTATTTTTAGGATTCCAAAAATGTCATTTTTATATTTTTAGGCCTTTTATTTCTTAGTTTTCACTTTTTATTTTGTGCGTATACGTAGTTTCTAAAATTTACGTTTACGTTTCTTTGATCTGGTTGTTGTGCTTTCCAATTCTGTGTCCAATTCTATTCCAAATCAATCAGTAGTGTAATTTCTAATCATAACCTTTACAGATCACTATCCTTAGTGATCATTCTATCCTCTGAATCAGTGTTGTACACACCATTGAGTCTCCTTGGGACTAAACGACCCGGGAATTCAATCTATTCTCCAGATCTTAATTGTATTTGTGTCTGAGCAGTTTTAAGTCTGTTTTGACTTGACTGTTTAGCACCGATCAATTTAGAGGCTTTGGTTCATCAAGTTTCACACTTTTGTGTATTTTGGTGTTATTGAAGCTATTTTATCACACAAAAACTGGTTTAGAAACACTTTTGGACAGAATCAAAATTTTGAGCATTCCTACGTGTAGTAAAACCCTAAAACTACGCGTAAGTGCTTCCGTGGTTTGATCTTCATTTTCCTGGTTTATTCCGTGGTTTCTTACTTGGATAAGTCTGAAAATACGTCGACTTTGGATATCTTTTGCACAGTGATAGTGTAAAAGATCATTTGGGCAAAAACACTAAAATTACGCATAAGCATAAGCTTACGCGTAGAAATCCTACGCCTAAGATTTTTCCTACGCCTAAGCCTAGTCTTACGCATAAGAAAATCCTACGCATAACTTCCTACGCCTAACTTTTGTCTACGCCTAACTTTAGTGCTTTTCCTACTTACGCGTAAGCTAAATTCTACGCTTAACTTCTCATTGTTACGCGTAACTTTGGTGTTTTTACGCATAAGTGCTACTTGGTTCTTGTCTTTTCTACGCCTAAGAACACTTCATCAACAAAGGTTCATTCGACTACAAAGATCCATTTTTACTACACAAGTTTATCAACATGTCTCAACCACCATACTCTAACTATTTCCCTCACACTTATAATCATCAACAACAACAACAATTAACTCCACAACATCAACAATGGAATCAACAACAAGCTATTTATCAACAACAATTTAATCAACAACATAATCCACAAATTGGTGCAATCCACCACCACAAATGGTTCAAACACCACCAAGCCTTCAAGTTCAACCCTACACAAATGATTTCAATCAACATCCATAAAGGAACACTATGAAGGAACCCACTTGGTTTGCAAAGATGTGTGAAGCTTTAAGCAGCCAACAATCAATTCATGAAGCTGGATCACTTGATAGACCTCCAATGCTCACTCCAGGAAACTACGATCAATGGGTGATAAGGTTCTTTAGGTTTTGTGATCTGAAGAAGCCACATGGAAAGTTCTTAAAGAAGGTTATCTTGGAAGGTCCATTTGAGATGCATACTGTCATTGTACCCGGAGATCCAACTGCTGTTCCACCAAGAGATGAACAAACGAACATTGCTACTGTTGCAGACTTGAATCCTCAAGAACTTCTACACTATGAAGCAGATGAACTTGCAATGGAATACATCCTCTTAGGATTACCAAACCCAATTCTTGGTAGTGTTGATGTTCAAAAGACTGCACAAAAAATGTGGGATCATATTCGTCTTCTTATGGAAGGATCTGTACTCAATCAGGAGGATTTGGAATCCAAAATCTACTTGGCTTATGAACACTTCATGATTGAACCTGGAGAGACACTAGAGTCCTATCATCATCGATTTTCAGACATCATCAATGATTTGGATAAACACAACATCATCATGCCAAGAATTGCAGTGAATACTAAGTTCCTGAGTAGTCTTGGTCCTGAATGGGAGAAGTATGTCATTTTTCTCCGTCAAGCGAAGAATATGCATCATTCTACTTATGGATTGTTGTAAGATTACTTGAAGCCTCATGAAAAGGAAGTTGATCGGGAAAGGATTCTCCGTGCTCAAATTGCTAAACAGTCACATCCGGAAACTCAACAACTTGCCTTGTATGCTCAACAGAATTATCCCTCTCAACCAGCAACTCAACCAACCGCTTCAACCACACCTTCACAGCAACAACCTCAACAAAATCAATTGGTTCCATACAACAACAACAATGCTCAAGCATATGTCAGTGAAGCTACTGACGAAATCGATCCGTTCGAAGCATTGCAACAAGGATTTGTTATGATTGCTAATGCTTTTGGCCGTTACACCAACAAATCCAACAATCGTATTCGTTCCTCATCTAACACACGGACTCAAGCTGTTGTGAACAATGGACGTGTTGAAGTTCAGAATCGTGATTATGGTCGGCAGATGGGCGGTGGTCAAGGGTTTAATGCTGGCGGTAGGAATAACAACAGAGCTCAAGTGGTGGAACAGGGAAATGCTCAAAATCGGTTAAATGGTCTTAGATGCTACAACTGCAATGAGAAGGGACAGCTGGCTAATGCATGCCCAAAGCCGAGGACTAGGGGCAGTGCTTATTTCAAAGAGGCTTTACTTTTGGCTCTTAAGGATGAAGCTGGTGGATCTCTCACAGACAAATAACAGAGCTTTATGGCAGATGCAGACTCAGATGATGATATGGAGGACTTGCAGGCCAATGCAGCTGTTATGTTGATGGCTGATATGCAAGAGTTACACATGAGTGAAACAGGCCCAGTGTATGACACTGATGTCTTGTCTCAGGTACCCGAACAAACCATCATCATATCTGAACTAATATCTCCGTCAATATCTGAATCCGGCAAATGTTCAAAATGAGTCATCTACATCTCATTCTGACGATTTTCAAATAAACCTCGTAGTTACATTTGACGATCCAGATGACCTTATGGTTTCCCTTGATAATCAAATTGACTCCGTGGTTATAGTTGAGGATCTCAATAATGATCATGGTGTGACTCACGTTGAACACGCTGAACCGTTGCCTCATCCAGATCTTGTTCTGTTACTTAAAGACCAACAATCTCAAATTGCTAAATGTGTTGCATTAAATCAGACCCTAAAAAGTAAAAATGCACTGTTAACCAAGGATTTTGAATGCTTACAAATGCAACTCAACTTTTTTAAAACTCAAGAAAACCGTGAAAAAGGTTTTGAAGCCGCTTTTGCAAAATCTCATCAAAACGAAAAATATTTAGAGAGACAGATGCGTGAACTAGCCGCCTCGAAGAATGCTTTGTTGTCTGAATTAGAACAACTGAAACATGAACATAAAAAGAAAATTAACGCTCTCACCTTGGAAAATCAAAAAGCTAAGGCTGAGTTGTTAACTTGTCAAAAACAGTTCTCCGCATACAAAAAGCATTCAACGAATCGGGTAGATGACCTTCTTGAAGAAATTATCGGCTTGCAAAACAAACTTAAAGAGTTTAAAACTATTGTTTACAAACATGGTGAATCAGTAACAGCTATTGAAAAGTTTACCTTAAAACCCAATCCAAAAGGATATGGAAAAAATCTAGCTGATTACAAACCAAAGCTTTCACTAAAAACATTCAAACCAACTCCTGAAGTTTCCAGTGCAGAATACAAAATTGATAATACTGTTATGAGTGTTGTTGAATATCATCGTCAAGAGGAATTAGATGCGCAAGACGAGAGTCGGTCAAAATTAAAAAACGTTGTTTACAACAAACCTTTTAATTATAAAAACGCGGTCACTTTCGTCACACCAACGGATTCTTCTAACACACCAAGGGTTATCATCAAAACACCTGAGTCTTCTAATGTTAATCCCAAAACAGATTATGCACAAACTTATGGTCCTTTACCTTCAATTAGTGAAGTAAACTCAAAGCCTGAAAATCGAAATATTCTTAGATATTTTGACATTTTCATGGCTGACCTCAAAATTTTACAACATGAGATAGAATATCGTTCTGAAATCAAAATTGAACACTTTCAATCGCCTCTGGCGCGAGAACAAAGAGACATTTTTCAGAAAAATCTTTTACCTAATGTTAAAAACTTGAAAAGTTGTGCATTAGCCTGGGAACGGGATTTTCATAAGGAACTTGGAACTATGAAGGTCGTTTTCGAGAAAACAGAAACATCTATTTCTAATACTAAACGTAAAAAGAAACTTTTGAGAAAAGATGTTGATCGACTCTTGGAAGACCTTATCTGTGCTGATGTCCATAATGATGTGTTGTTTCATTCTTTGCCATATGCATCTGATTATATCTCTGTTGATATTGTTGAAAATGTTGTAACTGTTGAGAACACCGATAATGTGCTTCAGATCGAGTCTTTAAAAGCTGAAAATAAATGATTACTCAACGAAATTTACAATGCCAAACGTCGTCTTCATTGGTGTGAAAAAGATATTCACAATCATCAACTTAGTTTTCAAAAGAAAATCGCTCAGTTGAGTGCAAAATCTTCTGATCCTAAAATTGAGCAACTGGATGATCAAAACGTGTCTTTGAAAAGTCAAATCTCAAAATATGAACAAGAACTTTCAAAAGTTAAACAGGAATATGGTGTCATATTTGATTTGCTCAATAAGACTCGTCATGAAGCATCAAACGAACTTGATCACTATCTTGCTCACACTAGAGAAGTCATGAATTTTGCTGGTAATATTCGTTCTGAAAATCAAGATTTGATTCACACTATCTCTAAGTTAAGAGAAATGTTAGGAAAGTATGAACAACTTCCGCCTACCGTGATTAAGAGATTAGCACCAGTCACACTTAGTAATCGTGAACCTAGAATTCCTACTGCCAAATCACAAGTTGCTAACGTGTTTCCCTCTACTGAAAAAGGAATAGTTGCGTCTTTTCCAAACGTCTGCACTTCAAAGCCTAGGAGCACTCAATCGAAGAATAGGAAGTTGCGACCTAAGAAAAGATCAATAAGGAATGCCAAAGTAGAAGAACACCCTAGGAATCTGAATAAGACTCAAGTTGCCTCCACTATAGATATTGCGTCTGGCAAATGTAATAGAAATAGTGATGTAATGAATGCTAAACCGTTAAGTACTTTTGATATTCAGTCTGATGCACCTTGTGTTATTTGTCGTAAAAGTATGAATTCTGATTGTCATGAAAAATGTGTTGCTAAAGCTATAATCTCTCGTTTACGGAATCCTAAGAATTGGAATACCTCTAGGCCCACTAATCATTCTAAGTCTGTGCTTGGTAGACCGCCTTCTTTAGATTCTAAGGCAAGCATTGATGTCCCTGTAGCTCCAGTTTCACCTCCTAAGAATGTAGTACCACCTAGTGCATTCACTAAGACTAAAGCAAAGAGTAGTTATAGATGGCAGAAATGGATATATAACACACAAGGATTTAAATGGATGCCTAAAATTATTAATGTGTGTATGTCTAATATACCTGTTTCGGAACCCTCTAACATTTCGGGTTCCACATCTACTTCTATTCCATTTGTGTCGTCTGTGTGTAATACAGGTGATACAGATCATTCTATGGATTGTTGATAGCGGATGTTCCCGACACATGACAGGTAACCTTAAACTGTTATCAAACTTTATTGCAAAGTTCATTGGCACTGTCAGGTTCGGGAACGATCACTTCGCAGCTATCATGGGCTACGGAGATTATATCAATGGGAACATCGAAATCAGCAGGGTTTACTATGTGGAAGGCCTCGGTCACAATCTGTTTTCAGTAGGCAATTTTGTGATGGAGATTTGGAGGTTGCTTTCAGGGAGAAAACTTGTTTCATTCGTGATCTACAAGGAAATGACCTTATGTCTGGCTCGCGTAATTCTAGTCTCTACACTATCTCTATGCAAGACATGGTTGCTTCATCTCCCATATGCTTACTTTCAAAGGCAACATCTACAAAATCCTGGCTATGGCACCGTCGTCTCTCACATCTAAACTTTCAAACCATCACCAACCTTGCTCGACACAAACTAGTTGAAGGACTCCCACGATTCCAGTATTCAAAAGATCACCTTTGCTCAGCCTGTGAACAAGGGAAAAGCACTCGTGCTCATTTTCCTTCAAAGGTGGAACACAGCTCTCAGCATGTGTTTCATCTTCTTCACATGGATTTGTGTGGCCCGATGCGCGTGCAAACAATCAATGGCAAACGCTACATCTTAGTAATTGTTGATGACTACTCACGATGGACTTGGGTCTACTTTCTTCAAAGCAAAGATCAAGCTCCACAAATGATCATCACCTTTCTCACAAAAATACAGGTTCAGCTCCGCAACACCGTCAGGATAATCAGAACAGACAAAGGAACTGAATTTGTTAACAAAACCCTTCGTGAATTCTTTGAGAAAGTGGGAATTCAGCATCAAACATCTATTGCACGTACACCTGAACAAAACGGAGTTGTTGAAAGACGAAACCGAACGTTAGTGGAAGCTGCAAGAACAATTTTAATCAATGCTAAACTTCCAGATTACTTATGGGAAGAAGCTGTATCTACTGCATGCTATACTCAAAACCGTTCTATGATCACAAAAGGCCACAACAAAACACCTTTCGAGCTTGTCCACAACTATAAACCGAATCTCAAACACTTTCATGTATTTGGATCCCTTTGCTATCCGAATAATGATCGTGATGATTTTGGAAAGCTCAAACCTAAAGCTGATATTGGAGTCTTTATTGGATACTGTGATAATTCTAAAGGTTTCCGAATCTGGAATCGTCGAACTAAGGAGGTAATGGAAACGATTCATGCTCATTTTGATGAACTCACGGAAATGGCTTCTGAGTATAACAGCTTAGAACCCGGTCACAACCGTTTAAACTTCCCTCAACCCCCATCATCAGCTGAACAAAGCCCCCAGCTAACTCGTCAACAAATGGAAAGCTTATTTGCTCCTCTGTTCTGTGACGATATTGATGAACGTGCTCCAGGTGTATCCGCTATTTCCGCTGCACAACCTGATAATATTCCTATACCTGATACACCTGCTACAACAACTGCTGTTGAAGATGCACCTACACCATATAACTCGAACACAACAGTTGAACAAACCGCTTCCAATAATGATGAACCGGCTGATGATATTCTGAATGAAGTACCCCCACCTGCAGATTTAGATCCAAATGCGTTCTTTAACCCGTTTGCTAATGAGACTGCTGCACCAGATGTCGCGGAATCTTCAACAAACCATTTGAATCCTCAGAATCTGCACAATGTATACCAACATCAACCCTCTACACATAGATGGACAAAAGACCATCCTCTGGCTAATATTATTGGCAACCCGAATCAACCAGTCGTTACGAGACAACGTCTTCACACAGATGGTGAACATTGCATTTATGCACTCACTATCTGCCAATTTGAACCTAAAAACATTAAAGACGCAATGACAAAAGATAACTGGATTGAATCCATGCAAGAAGAACTAAACCAATTCAAACGTCTTGAAGTATGGGAACTGGTTGAAAGACCAACAGGGGTCTACGTCATTGGTCTAAAATGGATTTGGAAAAACAAATTGGATGCTGAAGGGAACGTCATCCGAAACAAGTCACGTCCAGTTGCTAAGGGTTATCGTCAGGAAGAGGGAATAGACTTTGAAGAATCTTTTGCTCCGGTTGCTCGTCTTGAGGCTGTTCGGATATTTCTCGCGTTCGCAGCTCATATGAATATGACGGTCTATCAGATGGATGTCAAAACGGCATTTCTCAATGGACAACTCAAAGAAACGGTTTATGTCAGCCAACCAGATGGATTCGTTGATCATGAGTTCCCGAACCATGTCTACAAACTGAACAAAGCTCTTTATGGTCTCAAACAAGCCCTTCGGGCATGGTACGATAAGCTACCATCTTTCCTCATTGCTAATAATTTCACCAAAGGTTCGGTTGACCCAACTCTTTTTATACAATATCACGGGGCACATATCTTAATTGTTCAAATTTACGTGGATGACATCATTTTTGGGTCTACACATAAAAAGTTTTCAATCGCTTTTGCAAAACTAATGAAGAAAAATTTTGAAATGTCCATGATGGGTGAACTTACATTCTTTCTAGGACTGCAAGTTCATCAATCACCCCGTGGCATTTTCTTGAGTCAGTCCAAATATGCCCTTGAACTGTTAAACAAATTTGGAATGACAACCTGTGCACTTATGCCACACCAATGGCTCATACCAAGAAGTTAGATGCTGATTTACATGGGAAATTAGTTGACCCTACCAAATACCGAAGTATTATTGGGTCTCTCATGTATCTAACAGCTAGCAGACCTGATATAGTCTTTGCCATTTATCTATGCTCCCGTTATCAGTCGCGACCAACTGAAACCCACCTCTCTGAGGCTAAAAGAATCCTCCGATACATCAAGGGAACCATTAACTTGGGGATCTGGTATCCGAAGGATTCTGGTTTTGAACTAATCGCTTTTTTAGACGCTGACCACGCAGGATGCTTAGACTCAAGGAAAAGTACTTCAGGAGCTCTACAAATTCTTGGTGATAAACTGGTGTCTTGGCAATCAAAGAAGCAGGATTGTACATCATTGTCATCAACCGAAGCAATAATATGTAGCCATGTCCGCATGTTGTGCTCAAGTCATCTGGATGAGAACACAACTCAAATACTATGGTTACGTGTTCGACAGAATCCCGATGTACTGCAATAATCGGAGTGCCATTGCGATCTCGTGCAACTCTGTTCAGCACTCGAAATCAAAGCACATTGATCTTCGCTATCATTTCATCAAGGACCACGTGGAACAGGGTACCGTTGAATTATACTTTGTGGGTACTGAATATCAATTGGCAGATCTGCTCACCAAAGCCTTGCCTCCCGCTAGGTTTAATGAGTTTGTCCACCGGATTGGCATGAGGTGTTTGACTCAAGAGGAATTGGATGACCTCCTAAAACAGTCTTAAAAACCTGTCAAACACCAAAACTCTTTTTGTAAATAAATTTTTCAAAAACAAAATACAAAAATATAAAATCTGATAAAACAACAAAAATATTCTCCTAATCTATTTTTCTTTCAACATGGCAAGTACATTTCTTCCGTCAACACTTTAATCTTTCAAAATTCAGTATTTTTTTCCGATCAAGTGTTGAGGGGGAGAATATTATCTCTTAAATGTTTCAAAACATCTGTGTACTTGCATGTTATCTTATCTCGGTTGTTTCTCTTATCAATGGTGGTAAATGTTTCTAGTTCTATAACACTCCTCGGACTAAAATTAATAACCTTTCATCATTTTTCTTAAGTCGAGGGGGAGTGTCGTCAAATTTCTTTCTTAAAATTTCTGTTTGGTAACAAAATGGAAGTTAAATGACTTTGTTTGAAAAAGGAAAAGGTGGAGGGACCAAAACTGTCAAAATGTTAAAGTTATTTTAAATAAAACACCTCCCCACCTAACTTTCACTTCACATTTAATTCTAAACCTAAACACATCTACGCCTAAGAATCATTCGAGCAATCCGTTGTTTTGATCATCACTTTGTAAGTTGTTTTGTGATTAAAACATGTTTTTAAGATAAGGTCTTTAATTTCATGTAAATCCAACGGCTAAAAGGTGTTTTTCAAGTGATTTTGTGTTCTACGCTTAAGCATATGAACACAAAATCAGTGTGTGTATGTTCTTGGTTATATGGATAGTGTCAAAACGTTGTTTATACATCAAGGATACCATTTTAACCACCAAAACCCACCCAGAAACACGAATTGGTGATTTTTGAAAAATTAGGGTTTATAAGTCAATTTGGGTTTTTCAAAATGAGAAGTGTTTTGGTCAAATAGATTGTTGGGTTGTGGTCATAAGGTGTTGAATTGATCATTTCCATAGTTGGTGACCACCCAGAAACACAAATTGGTTGACAATTTGAAACTAGGGTTTAAAGTTCATAACTTTTGGGTATTTTTGATTCACAACGATTTTGATGTTATAACTTGGCCTAAAGACTCTACCAACACTCTAGAACTACCAGAATTAAAATGGTGCATATCCTATGGCTAGAAGTGATACGCGTAATTCTCAACCCTTAGGGTTTTGACCTACGCGTATGACTTTCTACGCATAACTGAATCATAAATGTTCTTGCCATAAATTGTTGTTAAAATGATGTTTTGTGATAATGTTAATGATTTGATGAACTTATTTCAGGATTTGTTACGCTTAAAATTCAGAATCAAGGTCATTTGCATTTCTACGCATAAGGATTACCCTACGCGTAGTCAGTTATGCCTACGCGTAAGGTTCTACAGTGGGACTACGCGTATCCTGTGAAGGATATGCGTAAACAGTGCCTCTACGCATAAGGTCTACTCTTACGAGTAAGCCTTACGCTTAAGGTTTTTTATACGCCTACGCGTAAGCTCTACGCTTAAGGTCCCCTTTTCCTACGCGTAACATTTTCTACGCGTAAGATAGGATCCTACGCGTAAGCTTATAACTACGCGTATAAAACACTTGCTTATGCATAACTTTGTCATTGCTACGCATAAGCCTGGATGGACCTTCATAATGAATTTTTACGTGTACAATCTTGTTAATAAGCTAATCATATCATCACGAATTCAATAATGTCACTAATAAACTTAAACGTTTAATATGTTATGAAATATAAGTGATAACATAAACTTTAAAACCTTAAAGTTAACTAACTCACGAAATGTTTCTGAGCATCATTAGACTATTGGACAAACAAGTGACTTAGGACTCGTAACAATCATTAACACTACTCATTCAATAACTAGACAATAAAACCTTCTGTTGACTAACATTATGTCTTTCGATATGTTGGTACTTTTGGCTAATGTTATTTCAGATAAAGATATGGCTGAACAAATGAACGTGGATGCACAAGAAGTTCTTACAATTGCGGATATCTTTCCAGAAGGTTACCCGAGAAAGCTTGGAAAGAACAACCTTAGGGTTGACTTTGACACCCTCACATGCTCAGAATCTTCTTGTCTCATTGCAATGGATATTCTCAGGAATCATCCCTACCAAAACATGCTCTCACACTCTACCACAGTTCCAGAGGTTTACATTCAACAATTCTGGGATTCCATGCAGAGGATAACTGGTCAAAATGCTGTGAATGTGACTCTTAATCACAAACAAGTCACTATCACTCCTGATGACTTACGAGCTGTTCTCATCATTCCGGACATCGCTCCAACCGACTTCTTTGCCACCCCTACTGAACAGATTGTCCTGCAATTCTTGATAGATATTGGTTATGATGAAGCTACAGGAATCATTACTAAGCAATCTCTCGTGGAGCTGAAAAATATTCCTCAACCATGGAGGACACTCTATATTATCATCACCAAATCAGTCTCGGGTCGTGACAGTGGATATGAGCATCCCAAGCTCATGGAACTGCAGATTTTCTGGTCTCTGATCAACAAGAAGGACATCATAATTGAAGCACTGCTTTGGGAAGACATGATGTTGTTTCAGAAGAAGCTTGGCAACAAAATTCTCTATGTCAGATACACCAAGCTGTTGATTCAGAAAGCTCTTGGACTTCATCCTGATATCCCCAGGAGAATCAATGACCCAGATAATCATGACATCCAGACTGAGCACATTCTATCTGTCAGAATCAAAGAAACGTCTACGAAGAAACAGGGAGCTGAATTACCCGATCACCTTCTTACAGAGGAAGTCAAAAAGCTGGAAACGTATAAAAGGTATCGGGTAGCCGTTAAAGAAGGTAAAGTTGGACACCTTGATGAAAAGGCTTCTGGGACACCTACTCGAAGGACCAGAAGAGGCAGTGCTGGAAGCGCCACAAGTACAGATAGTCAGAGGAATGTTCCAAAGAGAAAACCTATTCCAAAGAGGAAACCTACTCCTAAGAAGAAAGTTTCCTCTCAGGAAGCTACTCCTATTCCATCGTCTACACCTGAACCTCCAAGAAAGCTTTTGGATGAATGTTCTGAAGGAACAGAATCAGACGAGGAGATTCATTATTCTGAAACTGCACAAGATGTCTCAGACGTTCCAAAACCTCCAAGTCCTCAAGCTGACAAAAGTAAAGGGAAGACTCCTGTACTTGATACATTTGATGAAAGCTCTGAAAGTGAAAATGTTTAAGAGCCACCAGAAATTGAGTACAAGAAGAAAGTCAAATGACTTAGACATCAACACAAGGCTGAAGTGTTTGCAAAAGATCAAATGGGTGGTCCTGGAGGATCAAGTGGTGCTGCCCACTCCTCACCAGATCCTGATGCGGTTAATCGACCCGATAAGGGATCTGGTGCCACCACTCTTCTGCAACAACAAAAGCTTGTGGAGGATACTATCGAATATGAGTTTGAGAACCCTGAAACTGAGAAGTCTGAGAAAGATAAAGATGATGATTATGACAAGTTGCTTCTGGAAAGTCCCACACATTCACAGAAGGAAACTTCTGCACCGCCTAAGGACCCCGAGCCTCCTCATGTCTCCTCATCATCAGACTCTTCTTCTCACTCATCACAACAACCATCCAAGAAATCAACCAGTTCATCATCCAAATCAGTAAAGAAACCACCTCGATCTTGGATTTCTCAAACACATGAAAGAATTGTGAAAGCTGTCAAACAAGTTAGAAAGAAGGACATGTTCCACAGAAAACTGAATTGGTATGCTGACCAAATGCAGTACTTACATGATGAGAATGACAAGATGCAGAAAGAAAGGGAAGTTATTCAAGAATTCATGAGAAGTCATCGTCAGGAGGAACTGAACGAAATGATCGAAGGCTACATGAAAAAGTACCTTATGGAGTACGTTCCTAAAGTCACAAAGGAGTTGTTCACCAGACAACTTTATCCAAATCTAATGCAGATCGCCAAGCAAACTATTCGATCAACACCTTTAACCGTCACAATCAATCCATCTGATCCTGTAGTTTTCTCGGATAATGAATTGGTGGCTAAGCTTGTCACACAAATGTCGCCACGATCTGCAATGCTCAATTCTGATGAAGCAAAACTGTATCAAGCATTGCTGGACTACCAACTTCAAGAAGCTTGTAGATTTGAAGCAGAAAAGTTGAAACGTCCTAGAGACGATGCAGATAAGGATAAGGATAAAGACTCTGCACCAAAACGTCAGAAGCAGTCTGGTGAATCTTCTTCGATGCCTCCTCCTCCCTAACAGACTTCTACTCAACAAAGGTCCCCTCTTCGTTCTTCAACTGAAAAACCTTAGGACGATTCCGAGTTACCACCCCTGACTCAAAAAACAGGTGATTACTTTGAGTATACGGGTGGTGACGATGAAGAGGTCCTAGAGCCCCTACAACAACCCACCTCACCCAAACAAGTGCAGAAACCAGAATCATCATCAAGGCCTTCCAAAAAGAAGAAGAAGACGACTCAGCCTGAAGTCGTATCATGGCTAGATGACGATAAAATCGAAGAATTTCAATGGTTCTCCACACTTGTCAATCAAACTCCCTACCCTGAAGAAGGTCAGAATTTGGTAGACGGTTCTACATTGGAGCACGCAAAACTTTTGCAAGAAAAGTTCCATGTGAAGAAAATGACGAAATCTGAGTTGAAGCGAATCAAGAATGAAGCGTTTCAACTTCTAAAAGACAACTCTGAAAGCGCCCTCGAGGTCGAATATCATCTTGAGAACATCGCTCGAGCTATGTCTAACAACATGGATTGGCTCAATCCGGAAGCAAACATTGACTTCACACAAAGGGACAACCCTCCATACTACACCGATTGGACCAAACCCCTACCGACCATTGGCCAAGCAGATGAACCACGGATTCCCTTCCGATACTTCTTTAACAGAGACCTGGATTTTCTCTTACACGGTAGCGATGGTTCGCGAAAATACGCTACATCGTTGACTCTTCCATTCCCAGCGGCTATTTACTCAAACTGCATAGCTATCGAGGAACGTGCAAATCGCTTGTTTTCTGACAACGTACAAGCATACGACCGAGATGCATTGTATGGGATTCATCATTGGCCTGAACGCCAAAGAATTTACTACAGAAGCTGCCTGGTTCAGAAGTCTCAACACGCAGTGTACAGTTCTAAGGACATCGTGGCCATCAAACACGTTGATCTCAAGTCTAAGTGGGACTACACCTTCTTAAAGAATATCATAGTCAAACGACAAGATGAACAGGACTATGCATTCTCCGAAGCTGACTTTGAGTATTTGTCCCTCAACGACGTCGAAGACATGTATCTTGCCAAAGTACAGGGTCGTATGAGACAATTCTCAACCGAAGTTCAACGTGAATTTATCAAGTCACTTCTCATCTTCATTAGACGCATCGTGATCAAAGAACGTGTAGAAGATATCCAGCTGGCTGTTGAATCTTATCAGACGCGTGTCAACCTCACTCCTCCAACGCTTGATCTTCCCGACATCAATCAACTATCTCAATATACGCTCATCAGCAAACCATTCGGAGTTGTTTACCGCAGTGAACTTCAAAGAAACTGCTTAATGGCGTGTAGTGAACTTCAAAAATTCGGGGATCATACTTTGAAGCTGGTTAGGGACGGATTGGCGTACAGGTTGAAGGATATACGCCAGAATATTGGGTCTCCTAAGCGCTGGAATTCTCAGGAAAGGAGGGATGTGAGACGAATCATCACAATGATTGATGAAAGGTTGTTCAGAAGGGATCAGTTCAGACGATTGGAGAGCTATGTTGGTGGTCGACCCAGGATTAACATAACCGGCTTTCAACGCCCTGTGCGCACTCCTGGGAACATCACTGCACTTCCTGGTACCCCTTGAATTGGTTCTTTCATTACAAATTTGGATGTATGATTATATATGTCAATGGCTTGTGCACACATAACAGTGTACAACCCGTAATTGTCAAGAAAGGACCCTGTGGTACGCATCAGTGTCACAATCCTTATAAAAGGAGCGAAAGCTTCTTATTTTTGAGTAAAACCTATCAAACCTTTCATTTTTTAAGGTTTTGCTCAAAAGAACAAGTACTTCCCCATATGATTTTCAAAACCTCAACCGTTTATATCACTAGTTGAGGGGGAGTATTTGAATTAAACTTTGTTCACAAATTGTTCATAGTGGTCACTCTTCCCGCAACACTCGAAATGGTCATATTTATTCTCAAACGTTTCAAAAATAACATTTTCATATGCCATTTTTGAGGGGGAGAAAATTGTGTGATAAGAAATATGTTGTGCAAAATGCAAATGAATCTGTGTACCTCAGACTTAACCAACGAATTGACGGTACTAAACTGTTTGTAACTCGAAAAGACTTGTCCTGGACGGGTAATAATTTCAAGCTAGTTCGCTAGTAATGTAAACGTGTCTCGCAAAGGACTTGTCCAAGTAGAAAGTACCATTCGAGACACTCTTGGTAGACATGAACTCTGACGGGTATGACAACCTTTCGAGGTTTGTCTACACCTTCAAGGTAGTTATTAGAGCTAGTTGTAACCTAAAAACTGACTATGTAACTCTTTAACTACGCAACGTAACCGTGTCTCGCGGGGGATTGTCTATCTCGAGTGAATCAATTCAAAATGTGCGCGCTCTTTCCTCACTGTGCATTTAACCGTTAAAACTATTAAGCACATGTGGAGGGGGAGTATTTATGCAAAATCCTATCTCTCACAGTGGTTCAAACATGTTTTTCATTTACAAACCCTTTGAGAGATGTTTCACAAACAGTGGTTTTAATGGCAACATAGGTTAGTCATGGAGTTATAAGGTGACTAAGGTTAGGAATAACCGTCCTATGATCCGCCAGAGCCGGAGGGATCTACCCAAGGACATCACAAATAGTTAGTGTCAGGACCGATTACTATAATATTTATGTGGTTTGGAGGCCTTGGTTGGTGAAAGTAGATGAAGAACATCATCTTGCTTAGTGAGAGAAAGTAGAGAGAGGGAGGAGAAAACAAGGTTTTATTTAGATAAGAACAAAAGAATACAATGACCAAATGCTTCACCTCACCCCTTATGGAGAGTCATGAGGGGTATATATATAGGCCCTATCTTTGCCACTTAAACGATACTAGTCCCTAAGGGCAAAGTATACTACGCATCTAGTCCAATTCACGTAAGTGACGTTATCTTTATAAAAAGAGAGGCTAACAATCTTCCTCCAAGATAGCGTCACACGTGAATGGTTACAATGAGACCTATAAATACAAAACAAATTAAATTACAACAGTAATGAACAATGTTGACTTTCTTGAAGTGCAGAGTCTCTGTAGTCTAGATACTGAGGCAAACTTGAAGTTCTCCCTTCCGATGACCTTGGCAAATGATCTTCTTGTAGCTCTGAACTTCAACTGTAACGGTCTAGTTAGGTTATTACTCCCTCCTAACTAGTGAGCCTTTTTTCTTTCTTTTGCTCCCTCCTGAACCGACAACACTCTTCCAACACGTCTTTAATCTTCAGACACGCAGCGGAGAAAGTAAACTCTTGAAGCACAGTGGTTGTCGTTCTGGGAACATCGTGACAACATAACTCACTTAGTATTGCATCCAAGTTGGTAAAAAGACCCGATGTACACCACACTACTTCTCCTTCTTCAGTCTTAAGCAAAAATCCCTTCGTAATCCAAACACGGAAGATGAAGTACCAACTTCTCCCTCCTGATGGTTGCGAGCTATCGGAATCATCACAATGTTGCGTGCATGCCGTATTACCTTCTTGATGCAATTTTCAAACATCATAGCTTGATCAAATTTCCGTGAGAATATGTCGCAGAAATACTCTCAATATACTTCTCTCAAACCAATCTTTAAACGAACCTCCTTTGAATTCACCGGCTAATAGTAATGACCACATATGGAGATTGCTCGGTACGAATAACTTGAAAAGGAAGTAAGCATCACAACTTGTGACTTGCTGCTTGTTCTAAATTTTTGAACAATCCACAACTTCGTGTGACACTGAGCACAACAACGTAACTCCTTAAAGTGATGGTTATACACTGTGAGCACTACAACGTAACTCCTTACCAGTTATAACCAGATTTTCAAAATTCATACTGTGCTCCAACAAGTTATCTTGAGACATGCATCCAACCAACCATCGTCTCAAAGATAAAGAAGTCCACCCGTGAAAGGTCACTTCTATTCCTCGTCAATAATACCTTACAAAAACTCCGTAGCCATTTTTTCAAATTTTCCTCAAGCCGTGAATATTGTATCCCTCCGTGAAAATATACCATAATACCACTCATTTGACAAAACTTAAAAAATTGTATCAAAATTTTTGTAACAAAATTTGGATAACAATTCTTCAAGTCAGCCTTAGGACGTTAATATGTAATATATTACAATTCAATATGTCACACCAAAGGCCCATATCAGCCCAAACGAAATATACAACCCTCGATCCAACAGCCCACGAGTCAACTGCAGAGGCCATACACTTTCATTTTGTATTCGGGTGTTAATGTATTACAATATAACTTGACACACATTTGTCTTAAACCTAAAAACACAAAACGTAAAATGTACGCCTACCACAGAGCACTTTTTCCTCTCCCACATAACCTTAAATCTGCTTAACAAGAGCGCCTACCATACTCTCCCAAATAAGATCTAACAAACAACGCATCTCCTTTCACAAATCGTTTACCACATATCTCAATCTCAGTACCCATTTATCATTCATATTCGATGTTCAGTCGCTATCACAACCCACGAAAGACGTTCTTCAAGGCCTAATGAAGGTTTCGGGTAGGGTTCTTTCTTTTGTTTTGAGATCATGTGTCTAAACGAGTTAAAAGAATGATTATAACAAAATTGTTATCAATTGTTCTTTAATTATTCGAATATGAAATGAAGTTAAGCTTCTAAAGTATCTGTGATGATAGTGATTCAACTAAAAAAATCTTTACAAGATTGGGAAAAAGTTGAATCAAATCTGAGATTCGTTGTACTTGTTTTGATTTAATTCGTTTCTAGGTTTAGATTTGGAGATGGGATTTGAGAAGATGAGGTAGGATAGGATGAGATTTGGTTCGGTTCTGATTTTTGTTCTTCTCGATGTATTGAAAATGGACTGATGATTTTGGAAAATGGTATTTTTGTGGTCGGGTCATTTTTACGCGTAACCATTTTTCCATTTCTGCTCATAAATTTCTTACGCGTAACATGCTTATGCGTAGGCATACGCGTAACATAGCTTATGCGTAGCCTATTCTTACGCGTAAGCCAACGCTTATGCGTAAGAGCATATGCGTAAGTTTTCATACGCCTAACTTCACAGCTACGCGTAACACCTCTGTAGATTCCCTTTATGCGTAGAAAACTAGGGTTTTGACCCAGTTGACTTTTTCCGGCGAGTTTTTCCGACCATGTTTTTCCGACCAGTCTTCATAATAAACCCAGAAAAGCATAAAAATGCTTCCTTTTTGCTATTTTGACCACTGAATCTGACGGTTGACCATTTGATGTTTCACGTTCTTTGGTACAAAAGATGTTTAAAAAGATGTTATATGCTGTTTTGACCCAAAAGAGACTCAAAGACAGATATCAATATATTGACTACAAGACATCTTTGACCAAAAAGAGGATACACAGAACATGTAAAAGACTGTTAACCATATAACTCGGAAAAAAAATTTTCCAACCCACAAATATAGCACAAAAACAGTACAAAAACATGTATAAACCAACATAAATCAATAAAACAACAACCTTGGCTCGTTATACCAATTGTCAGGACCAAAGATATACCAACCTTATCAAATACCCACGTTATGAACAAACAGTTATGCATATAAGAAACAAAGAAAGATTAAGAATAGAACGTGGTGTGCTTGAGTGTGTGTATGTGTGTGTTTTCCTTTGAAGCAATATAACATCTTATTGTTTTTATCTTCTTCCTTGTCTCTCTAAACATACGCATATAACATCAAGTCACCACGTTCTATTCTTAATCTTTCTTTGTTTCTTATACGCATAACTGTTTGTTCATAACGTGGGTATTTGATAAGGTTGGCATATCTTTGGTCCTAACAGTTAGTACTTAGAAGTCCTTAGGTACGATTATAAAAAGGAGAATATGAGAATCGGAGAAAGAAGGAGTTGAAGAATCAAAAAGAAATGCAAAGAAAAGGGTGAAAAGAAACAGCCCTCCAGATTATTCAACTTAGGGCAGACACCGGGTTCAATTCATATGCTACTGGCTGTCACTTAGTGACACCGGTATTGAAGATTAAAAGTCGTCATGGACCCAGTGACGCATGCACTAAACCTTCTTAGCCACTCAAGTTTCTCTCAACAGAAGCTTGTTTCATTCTCACAGGGAACCCTACGTAAACTATTGGCTTTCTCTTAGAGATCGCTGGTATTGAAGAAGGAGACCCTCTCCCTAGTCTCCGCTCAGGAAAACCAAAACGCACTATTGAGTCTAGAGCCACGAGATTCATCAAAAGATCTCTTAGGAACACTTGACATTTTATCACTTGACGATCACCAAATAAGATTATCAGTGGTTCATATCGAGTCCTTCACAGATCTTAGCAATCTGTCGAGAACATTTATGAGAGGTTCACATCTGTGATCCTCAGTGATTGAATGGAAACTCCTGCCAGGGTCAACATCAAACAGCCCTGACAGCAGGTCACTTCGGTAACTCCCCGTGGATTACGCGGAGTGTGTCTCAAACGGTCTACAGTCGTGAGGTGATGCTACGGTGTAACTCAGTGACTCATCTGAACTGTAGATGTACTTCGGTACATCGTGTTATCTCACTTGTGGGACTCCAGTTCAGGAACGGCCTTTGTAAGAATTAGAGTTGTGTTTTCACACTATGCTGTTAACACTCTCGAAGTTCAAACTTGTAAGTGCCGGAACCTGCTTATTACTAACCGTTTGAAATGTTTTCTTCTTATGGAAGCTCCGGAGCAGGATGATCGTGCTGATTCTTCTCATGCTCACGCCAACATCATCACTAATGAAAGTTCTATTCAAAAGCAACACAACCGTCAGAATGATTCTTCGTCAAACCAAAGAATCTACAAAGTTAAAGACTTAGAGAACTTCATCAGTATTGAATTCCAACGTCATAGAGCGTGTGAGCATGTTGAAGAATGACGTGGAGACACTGGAGCAGCGAAGCAGAACTGAGGCAGACTGGCAGACAACAACATACTATCACTTTCACCACAAAGAACAATGATCAAAGAACAAAGTTAATGATGACGTCAAAGCATAACTATTCAAAGATAACTATCTCTCTACACTGGGGAGATTGTTCGAATCAAGGCAATTCCTCTCACAAGAAAGAAGAATGTCAGAAGACGTCAGAGCTACTATTACATCAACGCCTTCACCGTTCATCACCAACACTTGAGGGGGAGATTGTTGGAATCACTCCTAAACCATAATCAAGTGTTACTAATTAATATGTAATAGTTAGCTTTATTATGGCCTTTATGTTTGTTATTAGCCTTAAGCTTATGTAGAAGGCCCATGAGCTTAGGCCCAAGCCCATAAAAGAAAGGATGGGAACTAGGAGTGTTGCCCTAGCTTCCCTCCTATAAATACTCTATGTAAACCCTCACTTGAGGGTTGGTTGTTCAAGTTATTCTTTCACCTACACTCTACGCATAACCGGTCTTAGTCTAACGTGTGTTTGTGTTTGTTTACTTGTTCAATCGCCTCATCTCTTTCTATATTACTTGTGTTTGTAAAACTAGTGACCTAACATACTTAAACAAACTAATCAAGATGCTGAACATGATTATGACAAATGTTCTTTGGCTGAGGCTGAGCTTGAGCCTAAGTGTTTCAAAATTAATGATATGGTTGAAAAGAAAATTTATGATGAACTTTCAAACAGACTCTCACAACTTGAAAAACATTGCATTTCACTTGAAATTGCAATACAAATTAAGGAGGAAAGGTTACAAACTAACAAACCATGTAAAAACCCGAAATTTCCTGAATTCTGTGAATTTTTTGAAATAAACACTTTGAAAGCTCAGCTTCAAGACGAAAACTCGACAATCAATAATTTGAAGAAACTGATTTCTGATATGCATGAGAAAAATAATTTAGTCAAGACTAAACTAGAAATTAATGCAATTAAAACCAGAAATAATAAATTGGCAATTTATGTGGCTAAATTACTTAAGGAAAATGAGACTTTGAAAAGGCATAACAATGACATGTGTGGCTCAATCAAAGAAACAAGGAATAAAAATATAGAAGAAACAACTTCTTTGATGGTCAAAATTGATGAACTCAAAGCTCAACTTCAGGATAAGGGTTTCACTATCACAGCATTAAAGAACGAACTTAGAAAAACTGCAAGGAATATTGTGAACACTAAGTTTGCAAAACCATCAATCTTGGGGAAACTAGTTTTACATCCAAATAGAAATCAATCAGCAGTTTGACAAGTGAATGCGTTTAGATCTGAACGACCAAAATCTTCAAAAACTCGGTTTGCCTCCCAAGTTGATGTGAAACAAGTTTTGTCAAAACCAGTCACTTCACCTTATTTGTCTAAGAAAAATGATTCTGATTCTGTTAAACCTCAACAAGTAGCTACACCTACACCTAGCTCTTCTAGGATTAGTTCAAAAACTGTGTCTAAACCGAGCATTAAAGTCCAGAATTCATATGATATGAATGACTTGTGCAAGAACTATGATCTAGAAAAAGCTAGGAAAAGGGCACTACTTCATAAGGATGGAATCTTAGGATCACAAGCTTGTATGATGCCTCCTGGTTTATTGAGGAACACAACTAAGGTTTAACCAGTTATGTCTAGGATTTACAGTAAGTTATCTACAGTGCATAAGAAGAAAAACAAACCTAAAACTTCTCCTTGATGGATACCAACTGCTAAATCTTTGGAGACTAGGAATAACGATAAGTCTTCCACTATGCATAAGAAGCTTAACAATCCTAGACCTTTCCATAAGTGGATACCGACTGGTAGAATTTTTAAGGTGCTGGACTTAAGTGGATACGTACCGAAAAACTACTTACTGATGGCAAAACCATGGTTGACCGTGAAACCCCCAAGGGTTTAGATACTGATGTCACTAAACCATATATATGCAATCAAGCTTGTAACGTTAGTGCAGGTAGTCCTTACTCAGTTACAGGTACATCGATCATTCACTAAATGGGATGGATCAAAGTCTGGATGACTAAAGCACGAATTTCTCCTGATTCAGGAGATCAAAGTTGATGTATGTCTACAATGACATTTGAACAAAATAGTTCAAGCCTCGGTCCTCAATGTCAACATAATGGTGTCTGCAGATAATACTTCAGGCCCCGTTCCTCAAAGAAAAGAAAAGTGTACGCTTCAGTGCGCTTTATCTTCAGAAGAAGAGAAATCTTCTTGTTTATGACTGTTCTCATCAACAAGCTTCATGCCTTTCCCATGCTCATTCAATCATCAAGTGGATCTACCTACTGTTGATTGTATTATTATTTCACTTGCTCAATCAAAAATGGCATTGGCAACCTCATATGCAATTTTTGAGGGGGAGAAGCGTGAATAAACTACATGTTGATAGTTGTTAGAAAAATGGTCATACGACTCTCCTCCAACGCCTAATGTTCTACCTACTAAGGATGATTGGGATTTATTGTTTCAACCTATGTTTGATGAATACTTCCAACCTCCAATGAATGTTGATCATCCAGTTCTTAAAGCTCCTGCTCTAGTTCTAGCTGACTCAACTGGTAGAAGTACAACTCAGACTACTCAAGAAACCCAATCTCCAGTTATTCCTCAAGGCATTGATAATTACTTTCAGGATATAGTAGTTGCACTCATGAATAATGATCCATTCTTTGGTATTCCTTTCCCAAAACCTGGTTCTGAAGAATCTCTTTCTTCACGGATTATTGTTCCTACCAATATACTTGAAGACATTATTGGTGAATCTTCCAGAACAGTCTCTATACGCCTCCAATTACCCACTCTAGCTATGTTTTTGTTACTATGATGCTTTCATATCCTCAAATAAACCTAAAACTTATAAAGAAGCATGGACTGAATCCTGCTGGATTGAAGCTATGCAAGAAAAGCTCAATGAGTTTGAAATACTTGAAGTTTGGGAGCTTGTTCCTCGTCCAGATTGCGTTATGATCATCACTTTAAATTGGATACTCAAGGTCAAACTTGATGAACTGGGAGGAGGGTTGAAAAATAAAGCAAGGTTGGTAGCACGTGGATATAGTTAGGAAAAAGGCATCGATGTTAAGGAATCATTTTCTCCGGTTCATTCAGTGGATCGATGAAATTTAGATTGTATGTTTATTCACTTGTTAGGCAGTTGACACTAAGGATGACTATGGAGTTGGTCCAGTATCACTTATTTGAGATTGAAGTTGATTTTCACATAGGCGTGTTCTTATTTTATCTTGAATTCGGGGTGGTTGGATGCATGACTTTAAATGATAACTTGCTCATGCTTAAGAGTTAAGTTGAAGACTTGGTTTATCTAGTTACCAGCAGTCGGGGTGGATGGTTGAAGACCTGGTTAACTATCACTTAAATGAGTTACATTGTAGTACTCAGTGTCACAAGCAGATGATGTTGTAGATAATCGCAAGAGGTGTTAATGTCTCATACTTTGGTTGAGTATTGAGTACTTAGAGATTTTCTTGAAGCATAAATTCTCAACACCACTCTTGTAACATTAGTGCAAGCATAAGATACAAATGCGGGGAATTCGACTTCAGCTTCAAGTTTGGTATATCGGGTTGGCTTCATCAGTGGTCACTTCAAATTGTGTACATATTGGTTGATAAAGATAGTCAGAGAGACTTTCTATAGCAGTTGATTCTCACATGATACATTTGAGTTAATTGTGTTCTTCTCATAAGATTTCAAGTATATGGGTTTATAATGTTTTGCTAATTCTGAGATATCAAAACCAGCAAGGGGAAAGGAGACATACATCTAAATGCACAACGAGTACACGTGATGAACTTAATACTTCTTCTTTATTGAAGTTATTCTGGGAAGACAAATGTCATAAGCGCAGAGAAACTCAGTGTCTTAACTCGTGGCTTGTGGTATGTATTACTTCAAATATTTGGGGGAAGTGGTCTCTTGACACTTTTGGTATGTATTACTTCAGCTTTCAGTGGGAAGAAATATGAGAAGAATATTTGGAGTGTGAGATGATATTGCTTATCGACATCTTCTCACGAGCTGATATGTTTTATGATAGAGTGCTTCTGGTTATTGCTTCATGTACACAATGTTATGATGATTCCGATGCGATCGCAACCATCAAGGGAGAGATATGTGTACATCAGGGATGCACAACAGGTTCACGTGATCAAACTTAATCAGTTAGTCCAGAGTTGATATCCGCATAGATGACCAGTGCTTCAACCTGTTAATTTTGGTGTCATCGTTTTGACTCTGGTTGGGTACATGTGTACATTATGGGCTGATTGGTTATATGTAAGATAACTCGAATGCATTTGGTGAAATGAAGATGTTGATATATTGTTCCCCCGAATAGAAAACTGCTCAAAACCGCAAAGTAATGTGTGCATCGGGGACGCACAACAGGTTCACGTGATCAGGCTCAATCACTTATTCCGACATTGATAACCCCAGAGAAGATCAGTGCTTCAACCTATTACTTTGGTGTTATCGTTTACTTCACGTTCTGAACTTCACACAATGAGACTATTTGCTTCACTTCAACTACTTGGGGGAAGTGGTCAAAATATAAAGATTGTCGGTTTAGGGGGAAGCTACCAAAGCTTCACATTGAGAAGGCTCAACTTCAGACGATTTTTCAGGAACCTCGAAAGCTTTGGTGGTGAACGTTTAAGAGATGTTGTCTATTGTCTTCTATCATGTGTTGTACGATATGCTTATCTCGGTACTCATATCAACATCTTCTTAAATTAAATAATATAGTATGTACATATCTTATGCCAAATTGTAAATAAAATATATAAAACCAACAAAAAACCATAAAAACAGAAAAATTAGAAAATACCAAAAATAGTTTTTCCAATGCATGTCTTCTTGTATCGATAACATCTACGGACCTAGAAATATCATTCAATAATGACACGGGTCTTTAGATGAAGCTCGAACAGAAGATCAAAATGATTTCAAAGCATGCCTAAAATGGCTTGCAGTTATTTTAGAATGTAACCCGCGCTTAAACAATGGCTTACAGTTACTTCAAGCTGTAACCCGCTTTTCAAGAAAGGAAAGTGCTACGCAAAATAGATTTTTTAATATCGATCACTTATCCTAAAATAATATGAGGAAAGCACGTAACCAAAAAGATGGTTGTTCCAATACAAATGTTTTTCATTCTAAGATTCTTCAGAAAAATATTTGTTTTTCAAAAGATGGTGGAAAATGAGTTGTTTGAAAATCAATCAGACTTGGAGTTTTCATAAAATTTGACACTCAATCAATGACTATAGCTCTTTTAAACTTTTCATAAAACGGGTCATTGACTGAGGGGGAGAGTGTTTCAAATTTATGTCATCTAACGGGCTTATTTAATCATCCTATAATTAACAGAAAAAGGTGTTTGCCAACTTTGAATTGCTAGGATATGATTGTAGAATTAAATGATTTGAGTTTGATGTTCACATATAATCCCCATTCCTTTGTATGATATGATTGAATGAGTTTCAACGTTGGATTGACTTTTATTAGTCGATCGATGTTGGGTGTTGTCGACCACCGTATATCTGTATGTATGTCTATCAGTGTTGACTAACGTATGCAGATAACATGGTTTATGAGAATGTTCTCACTCCTACTCCCACAAAAATTGGATGATCAGATTCTGCCAGTTTATGATTGGGTGCCAATAGGAAAGGGCAACTATATCTTCGAATCGACAAAAAAAGAAAAGGAACATAATATTTCAGACCTCTGTGAATATTCTGCATGATATATGCAACTTCAAAGGTCTCACTGCATATGCAGATGTTTCTTCCATTCTTATAGCAACAACCGAAACAGCTTCTGCATTTCCACCACCTAATGATTCTTTATGTAGGACAAGTAGTGGACGATACAATTTTTATTTTTATGTGTCTATGTAACAAAATCTTTCATACTTATGACACTAAAACCCTCCCTCATAGATTGATGGGTGTTAGGAATTAGAAAATTCCATAGTGAAGAGTCGGTCACCCCTAATATTATCTAGCATAAGTTAGCTCGTAGACATATCGTTATTTACGTTATTTAGTAGTTTATTTATTAGTTTGTAGCGTAGTATAGCTTAGTGCATCACCGTGGAGGAAGGACGGGTCTTTACCCACTGTATCCCTGATCCACAGGCCGATAGGAGGTCGTGTATTTGTAACTATAAATACCCCTTCCATCCATGGAAGGGGTGGTGCTTTTAATCTAATATTCAACATTTGTGAAGTAACTCTCTACCAAGAAAACACCCAACTCTCTAACTTTCTCTCTCTAATGGCAAACATGTATTTTGATCTCCCAAGACCACCCGAATCATCAACACAATAAAAATAACGATCCTACAATTGGTACCAGAGCCAAGGTTGTTGTGTTTTGATGATTTCTTGTGGTTTTGATTCGTGTTTGAAGCTGTTTTTGTGTATTCGTATGGTCGGAACATTGTTATGGGTAAACTGTTTTTACAAACAAGCTTTATGTGTTTTTGTTTGGTCAAAATGGTCTTATGGTCATATCAGTTTTATTCTGTTTTGGTTCTCTTAGAATCTTGTTTCTATCAGTCTTGTTATGCATATTTTGTAGTCAATATGGTCATATATTTGTGGTCTTAATGGTTTTCTGGTATCTTTTCATGGTTAAAACAGTCAAAAAGTTTCATCTTTTATGCAACTTTTCTGGGTTTATTTGAAGCTGGCCAGAAAAGCAGTCGGAAAAACTCATCAGAAAACTCATCTATTCATGCTAGCGAGTTGTCCTTACAAGATGTCCAGATACAATGTTTTCAAAGCGAGTTGACTATTGAGTCAACTGCTGCTAGCGACTTGGCTATGCTAGCGAGTTGGCTATGCTAGCGACTTGGCTAGGCTAGCGAGTTGGCTAGGCTAGCGAGTTGGCTAGGCTAGCGAGTTGGCTAGGCTAGCGAGTTGGCTATGCTAGCGACTTGGCTATGCTAGCGAGTTGGCTCATTAGCTAGCGACTTGGTTCTAATCCTAAACCTAGCGACTTGCTTTGTATAAATGGCTAGCGACTTGACTCAACTTAGGCTAGCGACTTGGACAGAAAGGAAGAAGGAGAAGCAAGACCTCGACCACATATACCACTAGACCACGACATCAACTACATAAACCATAACATCAAGATTCAAGACGCAAACACTATATTAAACCATTACAAGACTCATCACAAATCGTCCTTTTGGAACTCATAACTGTTGGTAACACAAGATCTCATTTCTCATCAAGGGTTTGAAATATTTCTCATGACCTTTATTAGATCCTAACAACCCTTATAATGATCTCATCACTGATCTTGACTCACTCATATTCGAAATCAGAAAATCAGAAAGATCTCAGTAAAGAGTTCAAATCATTCAATAGATCTTTTTGTTGAACCCTTATCATCACTGATCCGTGCTTTAATGATAATATCCGAAAAACATTAAGGATAGTAGCATAACAAATATGTTATATACTATACTTGGTTCGTGTATGACTCGACAACAAATGAATCTCTGAACCGGTTCAAGTCTTATTGTGACAAGATTTGTCTTTCATTGAACCTACATCAACACTGATTCATGACTTAAGACTGCAACTTTATTCATGCACAATCTCATATTTTATTTCAAGGTTTGGTTAAGATCAAGATCTCAACTCATGTCCAAAAACACCTCGATATAAATCATCATCAATCATGGCTCAATACAAAATAAAAAACTTGAACATATCGAAAGAAATAAACTAATCTGTTTAGTTTATTCTCTTCGATTTTTCAAACAAGGTTTAATTAATTTACAAGATCTCAGTTTCTCGTGAGTAAAAGACTAATCAAAGATCTTTTCAGATTCTTTCAAATCCTCAGAAACCATCATTGATCTAAAAAGTTTTGATAATATCCGAAATTAAAAGGAAGTGATATTAACAATTGTGTTAACTCAAATCTCATATTTTGTTAATAAAGTAAAACATCCTGATCTAATCAAGATAACGTGTCCAAGATATAATTCTTACCGTGTTCTATGAGCTTGAGTTCGTGGCTGCTTGTAAAGGTTTTCATCTCGTGCCATCCCTGTGGCTACCCCATGTCCTTCGAATCACAAGTATCTCTTACCATCCCTATGGTAATGACTACCTCAAGCCATCCCTGTGGCAAGACTCATCTATCACAAAGATCAAAGGTAATATACCTTAATGAAAGAGATGGTTTAGTTTTGTTGCTACTTTTCTGTGATCGATTAAGACATAGAGGCGGATGTGTGAGATAAGTTAGGAGTGGGACGTTATTTGATAAAGGCGTATGGTATGATATGGGGGCTGTTGAGTGTTTGAGAAGTATTTAGGGTTTGGTACTAACTGATTAGGGTTAGTAAAGTGAGTATGTGTGCGTTTTATACCACCACGAAATTAGGGTAACAGGTGGGATCACATGGACCGGATATTACATGTGGGATTGGACCCTGATTTGTTGGACGGGCTATGGATGATGTCTGCTTATTATGTTATTGGACCGCAATATTTGGGTTTGAGAATGATGTTAACACTCATGCGTGGGGATTAAACTTGGTAATTAAAATCACTTCTTGAAACCAAACCATTAGTCCTTTTGTGATTTGAGGTATTTGTGAACACTTCTTGAAATCTTAAGAATATATGAGTTATTTGAGTATATGTGTTATTTGAGTGATTAGATGGGATAAATTATTTCGATGGACCATGTGATAATTTGTAGTATTTATGGAAAGAGTTATGTGGTAACTTTTGCACCTCGGTTTTCATCATTTAAACCGGATATTTGCAGACTCATACTCTTAACGAAATTTAATGTTGTGAAATGGGCATTATAATTCGGATATTTACATGAGTTTTTGATAAAGAGATTCGGTGTGTGATGAGATTTGATGGTGAGATTCATCGTATGTTTGATAATCTGGTTTCTACATTTTCACGAAAAATATTATGTCACGGCTTGAAGGGTGTATTGGAAAATATTGACTACGGGGTTGTTTGTACGGTATTTCTTATTTGGATTTGAAGTGAGGTTTTTCGGGCATGTTTACTTATTTCGTCTTCTTTCTTTCTACCCTTTCGCGAAGATGACTTGTTTGGGCATTTATAGAGTGTGATAAAGACTTGGCTATTTAATTACGTTTGTGATTCTTTCTCGCTTAACCGACAACGTAACTATCACTTCGGTGTCTCACATAGTTGAGGATACGTTAAGAGGTTTGGTACATTGGGTACACCGTTTCTTTTTCACGAGGATGAGTACAAGTTTAAGTAACAAATCTGGGGGATTCTACTTCATGATCAAGTTTGGTATATCGGGTTTACTTCTCCATGTGGTCACTACAATAGCCGACAGAATACGTGAATGTTGTGTTTACCAAAGTGATTATTGGATGGTTGATGATATTGTTGATGGTGGATAATGAATCGTTGATGAACCGCTGCATGTTCCCCTAAAACAGATATTCACTGAAACCAAAGTTGTCATAACACATTCAAGCTGACATTGTTTACGGTTTTGTCTTGATTTTGTAAAATCCCGAGAAAGAACCTATTTCTCGGTTTGAATCATAGACTTGTAAAATCCCGTGACAATGGAAACATCCTGGTAATATTAAAGTGCATTTCCGGATCTATCTTACGGTTTATTCTTAGTCTTGTAAAATCCCGCGAAAGAAACTAATTCTCGGTTTAGACCATAGAATTGTAAAATCCCGTGATGATGGAACCATCCTGGAGAGAGGAAAGTGTATTTCTGGATCTTATCTGATGCTGGTGCTACGGTTTCTGCTTCAAAGAAGGGATAAAAGGGTGTACTTCATGAATTGGGTGTGTGTTTGGGTCGTCTTCATGGCAGTTTGATTAGTACATGGTTTTATGGGGGTATGCTCACTTTACCATGGTTGGGATGAAACCATTATCATAGATCACTTAAAATGTCAAAGGAGGCTAGTTTTGAGCTTTTAATCAGAAGATGTGACAACGGCGTTAATTCAGAATTATTTATTTGAGGTTGAAGTAAAATATCACGGGCGAGTGTACTTAGTATCTGAAGGTATCGGGGATGGTTGGATGAAGATTCTTCATGATTCTTGTTCGATCTTATTATCAAAAACGAAGACTTGGAAATCTAGTTATTGTTGGGTATCTTTTACCTTTTCTTTTACCACTTGGGGGAATTGGGCTCATACCACCACAAAATAACTATCACTTTAAGGAGTTACGTTGTAGTGCTCAGTGTCACATTCAATTGTGGATTTTCAAGAGGTAATGTACGTCTATTACTTGATGGTTGGTTGGTTGAAGAGTATAGAGTACTTAAGAGATTCAATGGAGCATGAATTCTCGGCACCGCTCTTTGTTACATATGTGCAAGTTTAAGTCATGAGTTCGGGTTAGTTTACTTCAGGGTCAAATTCATCATATTGGGTTTTCTCCATCAGCTGTCACAACAAAGATCCTACTGAATGATAATGGGGTTGATTACATGTTTTGCTAAGAGAGCTGAAAAGAGAGAGATTATGACGTCTGTTCACATCAGTTCAGGCCTCGTACTCCAAAGAAAAGAAATGTGTACGTTTCAATGCGCATTATCTTTGAAAGAAGAGAAATCTTCTTATGACGTATGAACACATCAGTTCATGCCTCGTACTCCAAAGAAAAGAAAAGTGTACGTGTCAGTGCGCTTTATCTTCTGAAGAAGAGAAATCTTCTTATTATGACCATTCTCATCAACATGCTTCATACTTTTTCCATGCGCTTCAGTCATCAAGTGAACCGGGCTACCACTGATTGTTTTCTCATTCCACTTGCTCGATTATAATGAAGATGGCTACGTCATGTGCTTATTTTGCGGGAGAGAAGTGTGAATAGAACATTCGGATGATTTCACTTATTTAATCAAGAATGGCAACTCCGTATGCAATTCTTGAGGGGGAGAAGAAGTGTGAAATTACTGCATGGTTGATTATTATTTGAGAATTTAAATGGTCATACGGCTCTAACTCATGTAAGAACCGAGGGGGAGTTCTTAACGTATGCCTCAACGGTAAGAACTAATTTATTCACTTTAGTAGGCTTACAAGATAAGTGTGAAGAGAGGGCGTTTTATTCGTGTACTGCATCGGTAGAAGTAATATTAGCTCGTTCACCTTACTCTTTTGTTAGTCACCATCGGGCCAAGTGAACTACTGACTTCGCGTACCTTTTTCATACTTCGTACAACTACTCTTACCAGTATTATTCTTCTAAAGA
>BPTQ01000008.1:208825475-208946820 GCA_019973895.1 Chrysanthemum seticuspe | reverse complement strand
ATGTTATTACCGCAGAGAAACTCAAGGTTTGACTCATGGCGAGTAAACTTGATGAACCTAACTCTTCTAAGTGATTGAAGATATTCCGGGAAAACAAATGTCATGACCGCAGAGAAACTCAAGGTTTTACTCATCAAGGCGTTTAGTGTTCTTATTCCAACTATGTGGGGGAAGAGATGTTAGAGAAAGTTTCTGAAGATAAAAAGAGGTACACAAGTACGACATATTCAGGGGAGATAAATGTGTAACATGAGGGAGGTGTTATCAGTTATTCTCTCGTTGGGAATGTGTGTACTTTGGATTCTTGGGCTTTATACACATTCATCAGGGACGAAAGATGTGAACATAGGGGAGGTGTTCTTCATTACCCTCATGATGTGTATTCGGGAGAGTTCTTTGATATTGGTGTATTTCGGGTTCTTGAGCTTCATACACGATCATCAGGGAAGAAAAATGTAAACATGGGGAGGTGTTTTCATTCCCCTCATGATGTGTATTCGGGAGAGTTCTTGAGCATTATACAAAGAGACTGACTGCATCAACTAAACTACTTGGGGGAATTGTTCTCTTGACACCTTTTTGGAATGGATTGCGTCAGAATTCAGTGGTTATGAAATTTGAGAAGATTATTTATGAGTGGGATGATACGTTGCTATTCTTCTTGATGATATAACCCTGAATGGAGATCCTTGATTATCGTTCTTAAATGGAGCAGCGGATTTTATGATAGTGGTGTGCTTATCTGTGCACCTGGCTAAGGCAAGCTTGAAATAGAGCTTCGAATCTGCTCATCTTATGGATTTTCGGTTTGGGGGGAAGCTGCCAAAGTCTCTCTTTCTCAAAGGCTCATGTTCTATCTTCTATTCTGGAGCCCTGGAAGCTTTGGTGGTGAATGTTTAAGGGATGATGACTTCTATCTTCTACAACGGGGCTGCTCGATATCCTTATCTCGGTACTCGTATCATCATCTTCTTTAACTATATCATCTATTCTATCCTTGTAAATATTTATTCGAAAAAAAAAATAGAAAAATATAAAACCAACAAAAAGAAAATAGAAAAATATAAAACCTTCAAAAAAACCATAAAAATCAGAAAATTTCAAAAATACCAAAAAAATGTTTTTCTCAAGACATGTCTTCGGGTATCGATAACATCTACGGTCTTAGAAATGTCATTCAATAATGGCACGGGACCATAGATGAAGTTCGAGCAGGAGGTGTAAATATTCTTTTCTAAACATGTCTCAAAATATGGCTTACAGTTATTTCAGACTGTAACCCGCGCTTCAAAAAATGGCTTGCAGTTACTTCAGACTGTAACCCGTGCTTAAAATTATGGCTTGCTATTATTTCAGATAGCAACCCGTTCTTTTAAAGGAAGGAAAGTGTTGCGCTAAACCTATATTCAAAATATTTCGTGCACTTATCCTAAAACACTTTGAGGAAAGTATGTCGAAGGACTGCTGTTCCTACACAAATGTTTTTCCGTCTAAAATTCTTCAGAAAAATATTTGTTGTTTTCCAAAAATGGTGGTTGAATGAGTTGCTTTAACAACAATCAGTTTCAGAGTTTTTATTAAATCTGGAAACTCAATCAATGACTTCAGCACTTTTAAACTTTTCACAAATTGAGTCATTGATTGAGGGGGATAATGTTTTAAAATCTATATCATCTAACGGGCTCTCTTAATTATCCTAATATGCTTAATTAAAAATGATGTTAACCTATGTTGAAGGACTAGGTGCCTAGGATATGATTGCTAGGATTAGATGATTAGAGTTTGATGTACACATTATTCCCATACATTTATATGATCTGATTGATATGTTACATTGACTTTTATTAGTCGTTTGCTGTTTGGGTGATGTCGACCACCATATATCTGTGTGTGTTCACTAACGTATGCAGGTATATTGGTATATAATAATGTTCCCGATCCGGATCCCACAATTGAAGATGATTGGATGCCGAAAGGAAAGGGTAACTATATCTTGGGTTGACAAATGAAGAAACGGAGCTTAATTGGACTTCTATGGAGAGTTGGCATAAATGCAACGTAAGAGGTCTCACTGCATCAGCAGATGGTTTTCTTCTAAGTGATTGAATAAACAGAGCTTAATTTGACCTCAGTTGGCATTCAAAATGCAACATAAGAAGAAGTCTCACTGCATCAGCAGACGGTTTTTCTTCCAAACCCTACAGCAACAACAACAGAAGCTTCTCAACCACCTAACGTATCTTTGTGCAGGATACCATTTTTAAACAATTTTGAATAATTTGATTAAATTGTTTTGAAAATGGAAAATATTGTTTTGAAAATATATTGGACTAATTTTTTGAAAATCACTGGACTTCTTTTTATCAAAACCTAAGTCACTCAATTATTGACTTCTGTCATGGATTGAGGGGGAGAGTGATTTAAAATAAAATATTTTCAAATGATATTTCTTCACAAAAGTTCCGCTTTGTACGTTAAAATGTGGTGATCTAAAGATTTAATGTTATGTCATGGTATGATTTTTTCTTTAGAATCAAGGTCTTTCAAAATGAAATTTTTTCTGTTCTTGTTTGATTGTGAAATTGTTTTGTTTTACTTAAAAGATCTCTTAAAAACTATCATACCTGATACTAACAATCTTTAATGTCTTAAAATGGCCCTTATCTGTCATCTTTCAAAATTGAATCTTGCCACGTCTTTCCCCAATTTTTTCTAAATGATTTAAATCAGTTGGGATCACAAATCTCAAATGGTTTGATATTTCTGATCGGGGTAGAGATCGTGATTTAAATCTCATATCTGTTTTAACGGAATTGGTTTTAGTCCTTTATAGGCACTCCTGCCTCCATGTGCCAAACGATTTCAAATATACAATGCACATGCTGAGGAGGAGGATTTATCCAAAAACATGATGAGTATTTAAACTAGGCCACATTTTCTCCCATGTTTTCTAAACCTAATTAAATCACTTGGGATCCAAAATCTCAAAGGATTTGATATTTTTGATCGGGGGAGAATTTGTGATTTAATAATGAAATTTGATAAAAGTTGATCGTTTTGATTCAGTTGTGCAGGCTGCTCTCTCATATGTGCTAAACGCTTTCGAATCTCGAAGCACATATTGAGGGGGAGCCAAACCATCGAGGTACAAAAGTTTTTTAAAAGAGATTATAAAGTACCTTGATTGTGTTTTCAAATGGTTTTCTTAATGGATTTTGTGATTGTGGATGTGCTTCAAAAGAACTCTTGCCTCTATGTGATAAAAATGATTTCAAAAATCCTATGCACATATTGAGGGGGAGAATTTTACCATGAAAATCAAATGGCTTTTTCGTATGAAAATTGTGATCAAAGAAAATATTTCAAAGTCCTCTTGCCTCCATGTGCCAAACAATTTCTAAATCACACGCACATGTTGAGGGGGAGGTTTTCTAAATGATCAAAACTATTAAGGTACAAAATGCTTTGATCTCGTATCACAAGTTCCTTGATTGTTTTTCCAAATGATTTTTCAATTGGTTTCATGAAGGAAAGAACAATACCAAAAGACCGACCAATTTACTTTATGCATGGAGTTATAAGGATGGTTAGGTTAGGTATTCGTTCCCACGATCCGCCAGAACCGGAGGGATCTACCCAGGGACAATCCACTAGATAGTGTAGAGTCCTTAGGTATATTGAAAAAAGGAGAAAAGTGAGGAATGGGAAGAGTGCAGACTGAGACTGAGCTAGTACTGGAATAAACCCAACAAGGTTCTAGTTATGAAGTCTCGGTAAGCACTGAAGGGGTTGAAGAATGAAAAAGAAATGAATGATAAAAGGGTGAAAAGAAATAGCCCTCCATCAATTCAACCTTAGGGCAGAAACCGGGTTCAATTCATATGCTACTGGTGGTTACTAAGGTAACACTGGTATTGAAGACAAGACATCATGGACCCAGTGATGCACTGCACTAAACTTCCTAAACCACTCAAGTTCCTCTTAAAAGGGCTTGTTTCATTCTCACGGGGAACCTACATAATCTATCGACTTTCTCTTAGAGATTGTTGATATTGAAGAAGGAGACCCTCTCCCTAGTCTCCGACACAGGAACCAAATGTGCACCATTGAGTCTAGAGCCAAGAGATCATCCACAATATCTCATTAGGACACTAAATTCTTGAAGACTTGCTTTTTCACACAATGTGGAAAGTAAGTATATATTAAGAGTCCTACGCATTATCCTTGTGGTATTGCCAGAACATCCGAGTGATATGAAAATATTCACGATGAAGATGGAAATCCTTCTAGAGCCAACATCAAACAAGCTCTTGGTGGGTGACATGTGAGATCTTCTCGTAAGATCAAGCTTGTGACAACTGGATAGAAACGATGGGGAGATTCATTCTTGAATCAACCTTGGTCCAGGAATGGAATTGACGAATACTTTTGGAAAAACCGTTCGATGTGCAAATCTTCTTTTCTCTAGCACGTCGAATGTGTACTTATGTTTTCAAATTCAAAAAGTATCTCTGATTGAAAAATACTTTTAAAAAAACCGTTCGATGTGCGAATCTCTTCTTTTCGCTAGCACGTCGAATGTGTACTCATTCTCTAATTCAAAAAGTATTTTGTTTGAAAATTGATCTTTCTCATAAAACCTTCGTCGTATTGCAAAACTCTTTATTCAAGCAATACACGATTGTTTTTCAAATCATTTTTCATCAATCAGTGAATCTCAATTCGCTGGTTCACTCACTCCGTGTTGTCTTCTTTGAGACGTTCCGGTTTGAGAACAACTAGAACAACTGCGAAACCCTGTCAAGGAGATTCTTAGGAATCCTACCTGATCACAGGCAGTACTTGTACTGATCAACGGGGAACCGTGGGCCGTGTACCTCAATTCAACGCAAGTGATCAAAGACACTTTTGTGCGCTTTATTGCTAACTGTCGTATGCAGGTACACCCCGACGATTGCAGCTGATCAGAATTGAGGCTTCAATTCAAAGCCGCATGCTCACAGCATCCACACTTAATCTGAAGAAATCATGACTGGTGCATATCTACATAACCTGGTTCTGATATTTTTATACTATGTTTCTGCTACGCTGCTGCAAATATCATGAACCAGTAAGGCTTCCGCTACTCTGATGGAAAGATGTCATGATTCAAAAGTGTGAGCATGTCGGTCCCAAAGTCACAACTTCACATGATGGCAACACACAAAAAGGGGTGATCCAGAGATTTACTGTGGCTGATGATCTCAAAGAATGCTCAAAGATCATCAAGATGTGGATCAGTTCAAAGACCTCCACTAAAAGTACAAATCAATGCGGACTTTGAAGAATCGCTACAAAAGCACAAAGATTGTTGAAATGAAGAATTGAAGTCTACGAGCTCAAGAACAAAGACAAGAATAGAATGCTAGGATTCGAAATGTATAACATGGGGTGACCTCCCTTAGGGGGAGATTGTTAGGAATTAGAAAATTCCATAGTGAAGAGTCGGTCACCCCTAATATTATCTAGCATAAGTTAGCTCGTAGACATATCGTTATTTACGTTATTTAGTAGTTTATTTATTAGTTTGTAGCGTAGTATAGCTTAGTGCAACACCGTGGAGGAAGGACGGGTCTTTACCCACTGTATCCCTGATCCACAGGCCGATAGGAGGTCGTGTATTTGTAACTATAAATACCCCTTCCATCCATGGAAGGGGTGGTGCTTTTAATCTAATATTCAACATTTGTGAAGTAACTCTCTACCAAGAAAACACCCAACTCTCTAACTTTCTCTCTCTAATGGCAAACATGTATTTTGATCTCCCAAGACCACCCGAATCATCAACACAATAAAAATAACGATCCTACAATGGGGGAGCACTAAAATGTTCCATTATCAGTACATGTAATTAATCTGACCACATTTTCCTCCCAAATCTTCTAAACTTATTTAAATCAATTGGGATCCAAAATCTCAAAAGGTTTTGAAATTTTTGATTGGGGGAAGAATGTGATTTAAATATGAGATCTGATAAAATGTGATCGTTTTAACTCAAAGTGTAGGCTCTCTCTAATATGTGCTAAACTCTTTCATATATCGATGCACATATTGAGGGGGAGCGAATTGTTACTGATGGCAATCGTGGAAGTATATTAAAGACCGACCTTGCATTTACTTTATTGAAGTTATAAGGATGGTAAGGCTGGGAAATCATTTCCACGATCCCACCAGAGTCAGAGGGATCTAGCCAGGGACAATCTACTAGATAGTATAGAAGTCCTTAGGTATGATTAAAAAAGGAGAAAAGTGAGAATAAGGGAAGAGTGTTGACTGAGGCGGAGCTAGTACTGGAACAAACCCAACAAGGTACTAGTCGTGAAGTCTCGGTAAGCACTGAAGGGGTTGAAGAATGAAAAAGAAATGTAAACAGAAAGGGTGAAAAGAAATAGCCCTCCAATAATTCAACCTTAGGGCATAAACCGGGTTTAATGCATATGCTAATGGTGGTTACCAAGGTAACGCCCGTATTGAAGACAAGACGTCATGGACTCAGTGACACACTGCACTAATCTTCCCACATACTCAAGTTCTCTTAAAAGGACTTGTTTCATTCTCACGAGGAAGCGATGTAATCTATCGACTTTCACTTAGAGATGGTTGATATTGAAAAAGGAGACCATTTCCCTAGTGTCCGCATAGGAAAACCAATGTGCACTATTGAGTCTAGAGCCAAGAGATCATCCACAAAATCTCATTAGGACACATGTTCATGAAGACTTGTTGTTTCACACAATGTAAAAAGTAAATATATATATATATATATATATATATATATATATATATATATATATATATATATATATATATTGAGAATCCTACGCACTATCCTTGTGGTATTGCCAGAACATCTGAGTGATATGTAAAGCATTCACAATGAAGATGGAAATCCTTCTAGAGCCAACATGAAACAAGCTCTTGGTGGGTGACATGTGAGATCCTTCATGGATCAAACTTGTGACAACTGGAAAGAAAAGATGGGGCGATTCACTCTTGAATCAACCTTGTTCCAAGAAATGGATTGACGTATACTTTTGGAAAAACCTTTCGATGTGCTCAACAATAGTTTTCTAGCACATCGACTGCGCAAGAATTTTTCAAACCAAAAGGTATTTATGATAGAAACTTGATTTTTCTCATAAAACTTTTGTCGTATTGCAAAAACTCTCACTTCAGCAATACGCGATTGTTTTCAAATCAATATTCTCATAAATCAGTGAATCTCAATTCGCTGGTTCACTCACTTCGTGTTGTCTACTGTGAGACGCTCTAGTTTGAGAACGGCTAGCTCAAGCTGCTAAACCCTATCAAGGAGATTCTTCAGAATTATACCAGATCACAGGCAGTATTTATACTGATCAAAGGGGAACTGTGGTTCTTGCAACCATATACAACGAAAGTGAACAAAGACACTTTCGTGTGTTTTATTGCTAACTGTTGTTTGCAGGAACATCTGACGGTGGCAGCTGATGGAAATTGAGAAGTCAATCCATAACCACATGCTCACACTTCAAGCTCAAAATCTAAGAAATCATGATAATTAAAAGACGTAAAACAATGCTTCCGCAACTCTGATGCATAATATCATGATCCAGAAAAGTGTGAGCATGTCGGTACAAAAGTTACAACATCACATGAAGGCGATACTTCAAAGGATGAGTTGGATATTTACTTTGGCTGATGATCTCGAAGAAAGCTCAAGATCACAAGTCAAAAGAACATTCATTTGAAAAGTTACTACTGAAGCACAAAGATTTCGGAATTTAAAGAATCAAAGTATACGAGCTCGGAATTGAACGTCATGATTGAATGCTAGTATGTAAATTTTAATTTATGAGATGACATCCCTTTGGGGGAGATTGTTAGGATTTGGAAAATCCATATAGAAGAGTCGGTCACCCCGAGTCTAGTCTAGCATGTGTTAGCTCGTAGACTTAGCTATAATTATTAGTAATTAGATTGTTAAGTAACATCGTGGAGGACGGACGGGTCTTTACCCACTGTATACCTGATCCACAGGCCGTAGGGGGTGTTTATTTCTAAGACTATAAAAGCCCTCTCCTACCAAGGGAGAAGGCGGAGCTTCTTATTCATCTAATCTAATCTTTCTTTTTCTCTTTCACTTTCTCTCTCTAGAAAGCCTCCCAACTCACTTTCTCTCTCTAAATTCTTCCATATTCGATCCATACTATTGTGTTCTAATGTGTTTATGATAACCAATCTCTTACAATTACTGAAGGAGAAAGGGAAACGAAACAATGTTATCTTACTGAGGTTATTCCATTCTTTAAACAAGGAAAGAACATTTTGAGGGTATTCAAAAGGCCCTAGAAACTGAAGTTAAAGAAATGAAAAAGATGTTTAATGAAATGGAAAAAGAGGCAAGAAATAATGCAAATGAGCTTAAAAGATATGAGATTGAGAGAAAGAATATTCACATCACTAATGAGAATTTGATTGCTAGATGTATTGCCCAAGATGTGTATTATACTGCCACTGATTCTGCTTTAACTGCTTCTCAATTTCATGATTTATCACTTGCATTTAAAGTTGCCTAGGTTCGTGTCAATGAGCTTGAATTCGAGAACTTAAAATTGCTAGAGAAAATCCAAGCCGACGATCATGATAAAATGGTCAGGCATTTATCTAAAGTAGAGGTTGATAATGTTAATTTACAATTAAAATGTCAACATCTAGAGGAAAGAATGAAGACTTTAAATGCCAAGACATCTTTGGATGCTCTTGAATTTGATGCGTATTTTGAAATAAGCTATCTAGATGAACGGATTCAAGCTCACTGTAACACGATTCGAAAATTGAAAGCTCAAATTTCTCAATTGAAGGGAAATAGGAGTGAAGCGGTAGGCTCCCATATACCACCGCCTTTATATTCTCAGAATTTTCAATATTAAAACATCATCAATAAATTGCAACAAGAAAACGAATACTTTCAAGCTGAAAATTCAAACGTTAAATTGCAATACAAAGATTTATATGATTCAGTTAAGGTCACTCATTACAAACACAGTGAAAATATAACTTCTTTGCTTAACGAGATTGAGAATCTAAAGATTCAGGTGAAAGGGAAAATGCCAATTCCCACGTGTAAATATATTGTTCCAAAGGTTTCTGCTTGTAATAATTATGCCATTGAAATGATGTATATTTCCCTTCCCCTTAGGATTAATAAGATTGCATATCAAGCATATCTTACTTACCTTGAGGATAGCCTAGATAGTCTTCGTGAGATCATAGAAGATGATAGAAAAGAGAAACCACTTGATAGTGATGTTGCCTATGCTTGTATGTATGCTAAACGATCTCAGGAACTCTTAGAATATGTCATTGGTACATGTCCTAAAACTGGCACCAAGCGAGATAGATTTGTTGCACCCTTTTCAATGCCTAAGATCAAGCATGTTACCTTTGATGTACCCCTAAAAACCTCAGAACCCAGCACTTCTAGGTCAGAAATGCAAAAATTAGTGAAACAAACTAATATTCTCGTCGTTACTTCTATAGGAGTAAGCAGTGACATTAAAGCTAGCGGGTCAAGTCCTATAGGCAATACAAAGCAAGATAGGACCTCGTAAGCTAAGAGTGATCAAGTGAAGGAAGTAGAAGACCACCGTAGGAATAATAAGTTAAAGTTGAACAATTTGAATTGTGTTGATTCTAGTATTAGCTATAAGCGTACTATAATCAATTCAAATTCTACAGTTGTCTGCAAAACATGTAATGAGGGTTTAATTTCTGGTAATCATGTTGAATGTTTTGTGTCATATTTGAGGTCTTTGGATAATTCCCCAGTCTATAAAGTTTGGAGAGCAAAACAGATTAAGCACTCTTGGAAACCTACAGAGAAAAACTTCACTAATGTGGGTTATCAGTGGAAACCCACAAGTCGTAAAATCAAAATTGGTGAACATTATCCTTTAACTAGAACTGCCTTGCCTAGAACAGTGCCTGTTAAGATATGGAGGCCCACTGGTAGAATTATTCCTTTAGGAACTATAGCAACTAGTACACTTCAGACTATAATTTGACTATTTATTTTGACTTATTATTATTTTAGGTAATATTACTTTTTATAAGTAGTTACGTAAATTTAATCGCGTGCACTTAACTCGTAACAAACACTAGACTATAATTATTCTAGGTGTTCTATACATTTTATTTTCTCTAATAATCACATTTTATATGGACAATTTTTATTTTGTCATTTTGACATTGTTAGTTATAGGATTTCACAAACACACTAAACCATAATCACATGGGGCGTTCAAGAATGTTTAGAGAGAGAAAGTTCTAGAGAGAGAAAGAGAAGAGAGTTGGGAACTATGTGAAACAAAGAAAAATGGTATTGAAGCTCCAACCCTCTACCTTGGGAGGTAGAGGGTATTTATAGTATCTTACAAATAAACGCCACCTACGGGCTGTGGATCAGGCATACAGTGGGTAAAGACCCGTCCGTCCTCCACGGTGTTACATAACAAACTACTTGCTAACATAACTTGACTACCACTACGAGCTTTCTAACGAATACATATACTTGAGGTGACCGACTCTTTAACTACTGAATTTTCTAATTCCTAACAATCTCCCCCTAAGGGAGGTCACCTCAATTTACAATGAATACAGACAGATATTACATTAGATTGTTCAAGGATTCTTGATCAAGTTCTTTGCTCAGTAGCTCGTAGTCTTTGATTCTTCATGTTCCGCATGTTTGGATAATTACAAGTGGAGGTCTTTAACGGATCCACGTGATGAAGAGTTTTGAGCCAGCATTGAGATCATCAGCTAACATAAATCTCTGACTCTTCCTTTGTGGTGTTGGTATTATGTGATGTTGTGACAATTGGACCGACATGCTCACATTCTGGATCATGATATATTCTCATCAGAGTAGTGGAATCTTTCGTTGATTCATGATATTAGCAGCAGCGTAGCAGAAGCATGGAGTGAAAATATCAGAGTCATTGATGCACTTATCATGATATCTTTAGAGATGAATGTGTAGTGTGAGCATGCGGCTATGGATTGACCGCATCATTCTGATCAGCTGCAAACGTCAGGCGTACCTGCATACAACAGTTAGCAATAAAGTGCACAAAAGTGTCTTTGATCACTTTCGTTGAATTGAGGTACACGGCCCACGGTTCCCCGTTGATCAGTACAAGTACTGCCTGTGATCAGGTAAAATTCCGAAGAATCTCCTTGACAGGGTTTCGCAGTTGCTCTAGCTATTCTCAAACCGGAACGTCTCAAAGAGGACAACACGGAGTGAGTGAACCAGCGAATTGAGATTCACTGATTGATAAAAAGAGATTTGAAAAACAATCGTGTATCGCTCAATAGAAATTGTTTTTGCAATACAACGAAGGTTTTAATCAATTATTAATCATAAACACCTTTTATTTTGAAAAATTTGTACACAGTCGATGTGCTAAAGAAAAGAGTTTTTAAGCACAACGACCGGTTTTTCAAAGGTATCTGTCAATCCATAACCTGAACCAGGATTGATTCAAAAGATTGAATCGCCCCATTGTTTCTGTTCAGTTGTCACATGGTTGATCTATTGGATAGATCTCACATGCCACCCACCAGGAGCTTGTTTGATGTTGGCTCCAGAAGGCTTTCCATCTTCATTGTGAATATGTATACATATCACTCAGATGTTCTGGCAATACCACAAGGATAATGCGTAGGACTCATAAGATATAATCTCTCTTTCCACATTGTGTGAAATAGAGAGTCTTCATTGAAAGTGTCCTAATGAGATTTATTGATGATCTTGTGGCTCTAGACTCAATTGTGCATATTTGGTTCCTATGCCGGAGTCTAGGGAGAGGGTCTCCTTCTTCAATATCAATAAACTCTAAGAGAAAGTCGATAGATAATGTCGGTTCCCCGTGAGAATGAAACAAGTCCTTTTAAGAGAAACTTGAGTAGCTTGGGAAGATGTAGTGCAGTACGTCACTGGGTCCATGACGTCTTGTCTACAATACCGATGTTACCTTGGTAACCACCAGTAGTATATGAATTGAACCCGGTTTCTGCCCTACTGTTGAATTTTTGGGGGGCTATTTCTTTTCACCCTTTTCATATTCATTTCTTTTTCATTCTTCAACCCCTTCAGTGCTTACCGAGACTTCATTACTAGAACCTTGTTGGGTTTATTCCAGTTCTAGCTCTATCTCAGTCCGCACTCTTCCCATATCTCACTTTTCTCTTTTTTTCATCATACATAAAGACTTCTACACTATCTAGTGGATTGTCCCTAGGTAGATCCCTCCGGTTCTGGCGGATCATGGGAACAAATACCTAACCTCATCAACCTTATATCACCATACATAAAGTAAATTTGGTCGGTCTATTTGGTATTGTTCATCTGCCATTGGAACCAATTGAAAACCATTTGTAAATCAATCCAGATACTTGTGATATATTATCAAAGCATTTTGTACCTGAATTGTTTTTGATATTTTTAGAACAAGAGCTCCCCCTCAACATTTGCATCAAGCATCATTTTGTAATGGAAATAAATTTCATGTTTTGAGGGGTTGGCTTGCATTTAAGAGTAGTTATATAAAGACTGTGGTTTTCGAAATAGTTGCTCCCCCTCAATATGTGCATAGATATTTGAAAATGTTTTGCACATATTGGGAAAAGACTGCACATTGAAATAAATTGATCACGTTTTAAATCTTTGTGGTTTAAGATAGATGCTCCCCCTCAACATGTGCATGGAAAATTTGAAATTGTTTGGCACATGTGGGAAGAAGAGCTTGTGCATCCTTATAAAACCAATTACCGAATTATCAGTTTTAATCCAATTTAAATCACAAATTCTCCCCCGATCACAATTATCAAATCATTTGAGATTTGTGATCTCTGTAGATTTAAATTGATTTTGAAAGCTTTTAAGGAGAATTGTGACTTGATTATGAAAATGTTTTAACTGATAAGGATCGGATTTTGAGACTTTAAACTCCATTGATTAAACATGCATGATTATCTTTTGAAAAAAATTGTATGACAAATAACTTTTTGATTTAATTGAAATCATTCTCCCCCTCAATCAATGACATAAGTTGTTGATTGAGAGATAGATATTTTTGACAAACAATAAGTCCAGATGATTTTCAAAAATAGAGTCCGAGTTATTTTACAAAGCAATTGAGTTTTCATTAGATGGCAAATATTTTTCAGAAGAATCATTAGACGGAAAAATATTTGGAAAGAGAAACATTTGTCTTTTTGATGACAAACATTTGTGTTAAGAATCAGAGAATGAGATTTGAAAAATAAGATAAAGCATGGCTCTGTTCTTTACTTTTAAAACGTGTTACTGCCTGAAATGACAATAAACCATCATTTTTCTCCGCCTCATTTTTTTTTAAACTATGTACATTCGAAGAACATCTAAAGACCCGTGACATTCTTTGAATGTCAACACAAAGTCCGTAGATGATATCGAATAAGGAAAAACATGACAAAAAAATTATTTTTGGAATTTTTCAAGATTTTTCAAATTTTTATGGATTTTAGAGAATTTTATATTTTTATATTTTCTTTTGAGGGTTTTTAAATTTTTGTATTTTGCTTTTTGAATAAATATATACAAGAGATAGAAGAATAAAGACCTTTACTCCTCGTTTTCCTCTTGAAGACGTTTGAGTGTTTCAGGTTGTAGACTCTTTAGACCAAGTCGTGGAAGGATAAACTCAAAACGTTCTCTAGGAAGAGCTTTGGTGAAGATGTCTGCTAATTGGTATTCAGTCCTCACAAAATAGAGTTCCACCACACCTTTTTCCACTTGTTCCCTGATGAAATGATGTCGAATGTCGATGTGCTTGGCTCTTGAGTGTTGTACATTGTTGCATGAGAGAGCAATAGCACTTTTATTATCACAGTACAGAGGGATTTTGTTGAATTCAAAGCCATAGTCAGATAGTTGAGATCTCATCCATAGGATTTGAGCACAACAGGATGACATGGCTATGTATTCAGCCTCTGTAGAGGAAATAGAAGTACTCATTTGCTTCTTTGAAGACCAGCTCACAAGCTTATCACCCAAAAACTGAGCACCTCTAGACGTACTTCGATGTGTACCTTGACACCCTGCATGATCAGCATCTGCATAGGCTGTTAGAGACATACCGGTGTCCTTCGGGTACCAAAGTCCCATATTGATGGTTATTTGGAGATACCGAAAGACCCGTTTAACCGCTTCAAGGTGCTTTTTGGTAGGCTTAGCCTGATATCTAGCACCCATGCAAACAGCGAACAAAATGTCTGGTCTACTGGCTGTGAGGTACATCAGGGATCCAATCATACTACGATATTTTGTTTGGTCTACCATGATCCCTGAGTGGTCCTCATCCAGTTTAGTACGCTCTATCATGGGAGTGCCAACATGGTCACTAGAATCAAATCCAAATTTCTTTAAGATCTCATTTGCATATTTAGATTGATTTATAAAAATGCCTCCGGGACTTTGTGAATTTTGTAATCCCAAGAAAAATGACATTTGTCCCATCATTGACATTTGAAATTTGGAACCCATTTCATTAGAAAAACGATCACATTTATTGGGGTTAGTCGAGGCAAAGATGATATCATCAACATATATTTGAACGTGAATTAAATGTTTTCCTGACTTCCTGGTGAACAATGTCGGATCAACTGCTCCTTTGCTGAATCCAGTAGATAGAAGAAACATTGATAGCATATCATACCATGCCCTTGGAGCTTGCTTCAAGCCGTAAAGAGCCTTCTTCAAGCAATAGACATGAGTAGGATGCTCTGGATTCACAAAACCTTTTGGTTGGCTGACGTATACGACTTCTTTAAGATCTCCATTAAGAAAAGCCGTCTTTACATCCATCTGATATACAATCATGTTCTTACTTGCATCATTAGCAAGGAAGATTCTGATCGCCTCGATTCATGCCACAAGAGCAAATGATTCTTCAAAGTCAATACCTTCCTCCTGACGGTATCCTTTTGCAACCAACCTAGCCTTGTTCTTTAATACATCGCCATGCTCATCAAGCTTCACTTTGAAGATCCACTTTAGAGCAATAATCATAGCATAATCTGGATCAGGTACTAATTCCCATACATCAAGTCGATCAAACTCATGAATTTCGTCTTGCATGGCATTGAACCAGCTGTCTTCATTCATGGCAGTTTTAACATCTTTTGGTTCGACCTTAGAGAGTACGGAGTTGAAGAAGCACCATAAGGCATCGGTTGCAAGTTGTTAACGTGTGGATACTGGACGAGAGAGGTTTCCAATGATGTTGTCCAATGGATTATCATGTGTCCATTTTCTAAGATATTCATGTGGTTGTTATTGAGGAACTAAAGTAGCAGAGTCTATATCTCCTGATGATAATGGTTCTGATGAGGATTCAGGAGCAAATATGTTCTCAAAGGGTTCCTCTTCTGGAGGAGCAAAAGGGTTTTCATCATCGGTAACGGAAGTAACATTTCCATTGTGTACACTCGATGATTGATGATTTGTTGATGAGACATAGTGATCAGCAGCAGGCGCTTCTTGACTTAATGACATTGAAACTGAAGGGTTAACTTCATTGACAGGGATAGAGGCAGCCTCTGTTGATGGAACTGACATATCATTAGCAATTGGCTCATAGTGTTCATCAAACATTGGATCAAATAATTTCTTCAAATCATCTTCTGAAGGAGGTACATAAGGTGTTGCTGGTGATGGATTAGAAACAAGAGTAGAACTGATAGGACTACTTGATAAAGGTTGAGATGCGGGTCCAGAACTAAATTTTTATGGAGCCATTTGACCGGTCAGCTCATCGAATGTAACGTGAATTGTTTCCATGATATTTCGGGTTCTTTTGTTGTAGATTCGGTATCCCTTTTTGTTTGGTGCATATCCTACAAATACTCCAATGTCTGCTTTAGCTTTAAGCTTGCCTAAGTCTTGGCCCTCATTAGTTGGATATCACAATGCACCAAACACACGAAGGAATGAGAGATTAGGTTTCCTATTATGGACAAGTTCATATGGAGTTGCTCTAGAGCAGTGTGGATTAGGGATCGATTTTGTGTGTAGCATGCAGTGGCAATGGCTTCAGCCCAGAGAAACTTTGGAACCTTTGAGTAAATCAACATTGTTCTTGCGACTTCCACAAGAGTTCGATTTCTTTTTTCAACTACACCGTTCTGTTGAGGAGTTCGTGGAACACTTCTTTGATGACTGATTCCAATACTTTCATAAAACTCACTAAGTTGTTTATTAACAAACTCAGTTCCATTGTCGGTTTGGATGATTCTGACAGTTTTGTTAAGTCGAACCTGCAGCTGTTTGATAAGTTTGATGATGATATCTGGAGTTTCATCCTTTGTCCTTAAGAACTTAACCCAGGTGAATCGAGAGTGATCATCAACCACGACTAACACATATTTCTTCCCAAAGATATTCTGCACTCTCATGGGTCCACATAAATCCATGTGAATTGTATGAAGAACTTCTGTAACTGAGTTTGTAGGTTTGGGTTTGTGGGCATATTTCTTGCTTTTTCCTAATTGGCATGCTGAACAAAGATGATCCTTTTCATACTTTAGTCTAGGTAAACCTACAACTAAGTCCTTTCTGGAGATATCATTGATGGTGTCGAAGTTCAAGTGATTGAGACGACGATGCCATAACCATGACTTTGTTTTCGAAGCCTTTGACAACAAGCAAATTAGAGAAGACTTCATCATATCTTGGATAGAGATGGTGTATAGATTTGAACCACGTGTTCCTCTTAAAAGCTCTTTACCATCAAGTTCTCTAACGAAACAAGTATGTTTTCTGAAGGCCACTTCTAGATCAGAATCACAGAATTGACCGATAGAAAATAAGTTATGACCAAGACCTTCTACGTAATATACTCTGGAGATAACACTATCACCGACAACATAATCTCCATAACCCATAATAGCACCGAAATGATCGTTCCCGAATCTAACAGTCCCGATGAATTTACTCACGAAGTTCATGAGCCGTGACCGGTCTCCAGTCATATGCTTGGAACAGCCTGAGTCCAGGTACCACATAACTATTTGAACGATCTGCAGTTGAACACATACAAAAATGGATAACTGGATAATTGGGAACCCCATGCAATAATGGGTTTCACTTGGTTAGTAACAGTAATTGGAACACCCACATCAGAAGTAGAAACAATGGAATCATCAGAAATAGATGCAGTGCTAGTGTCCATATTTGACCTATTCAAAGTATGTTCACTTCTTAAGGGAATAGTTCTACCAGTAGGCATCCATTTACTAGTGGGCACTGTCTTAGCAAATTTGGGGCGGAATTCATTATCCTTATGGCCAGAAGGTATCCATTGATAACCTATTTTAATAAATATTCTTCCTGTGGGTTTCCACTGTTTTCTAACTTTCTTTCGCCTTTGCCTTTTAGCCTTCTTAGCTTGATTTTTTGCATTAACAATTTTAACAGGGCATTTAACAGCATTAATCAAATCATTCACACCACATTCATGATTAGTAACATAATTCAAGCAATCATCAGTACATGGTTTGCAGATAGTAGCAGAATTCGAATTAATTACAGTACGCTTATAGCTAATACTAGAATCAACACGATTCGTCTTATTCAAATCCTCCCTAAGGTGATCTTCTACTTTCTTCCACTGAGCATTCCTAGCATGAAAGGTCCTATCATTCTTTGTATTGCCTTGAGGCTTTGACCCGCTTGCTTTTGTGTCACTTCTTACTCCTGTAGAGGGAATTGGAACATTAGTTGGTTTTGCTACTTTTTGCATTCCTGAACTAGAAGTGCAGGGATCTGAACTACTTGAAGACACCTTAGTGTTCACTTTCTTAAAGCTGGGCATAGAATGGTTTGTATGCTTGGCACTAGGCATAGAACAAGGCATCACAGCTTTTCCTTTTGCACCTAAGGATTTAGGACACGTTGCTATTAAACATTCTAGCAGTTCTTGAGATCGTTTGGCTTGAATGCATGCAAACCTAATTTCACTGTCAAGAGGCTTATTTATAAAATCCTCTTCCACAATCTCACGGAGACATTCTAGATTATCCTTAAGGTGAGCACAATAGTTGTGAAACACAGGTTCATTATTCCTAAGATGAGGAGGAATGTATTTAATAGTCACAGTATATTTGCAGTCTGAGGATGACTTTGATGCAACATTCTCATTAAAAACTAGTGGCAGTTTCCCTTTCTCCTGACTCCTCAGATTCTCAATTTCTTTTTGTAAAGACGTTATTTTTTTGTTGTTTTTGTCACGAGTGACTTTCATTGAATCATATAACTCTTTAAAGTGTCGTTTAACTTTTTCATTTTCTTCTAGAAAACTTTCGTTTTCTTTTTGTAAAGCATTAACTAGGTTTTGGAGATGAAAAGTTTGAGAATACTGAGAATCTAAAGGAGGAGGCATTTGGGAGCCAGTCACATTGTTCTTTTCACCCTTTAATTGAGAGATTTGGGCTTTCAACTTTCTGATCGTGTTACAATGAGCTTGAATCTGTTCGTCACGTTTGTTTATCTGAAAAACTGCATCAAACTCTGGAACATCTGAGGATGTCTTGATATTTGAGGTTTTGACATTTTCTTTAAGATGTTGATATTTTAGTTATAAATCAAAATGTTCAACTTCTAGTTTAGAAAAATGTTTTACCAAATTATCGTGATCATCCTGATCAATTTTCTCACTTAGTTCTGAGTTTTTGTTTTCAAGCTCAATGACACGATCATGGGAAACTTTCAATGCAATAGATAATTCATGAAATCGAGAAGCAGTAATAGAGTGCTTAGTAACAGTATAAAACACATCTTGAGCAACACAACTTGAAATCAAATTCTCATTTAAGATATGCAAGTTCTTCCTTTCAACTTCATTATATTTGAGTTCCTGTTCATAATCATTGACCTCAACAATCATTGCATCAAATTCATTTTCCTTTTCTTTAATATCTGAATTTATCCCCTTTTGAAGACTCTCAAATTGACCTTTTAATTGTTTGAAGAAAGGCATGACCTCAGTTAAATAACATTCTTTCGTTTGCTCAAAACCCCTTTCCCCCTCAGTTATCCCAGTAGGTGTGATTCTCTTTTTACACGTTTTCTCAAAATCAACAAACAGCTTATAAACAACATATAAGCTGATTAAGGTCTTGCTATTAGTGGCAATAGATCTAGGAACTAAATGCATTGGTGTATTTGGAGGATACACAGTAGCTACAGGCATTTTCCTAAGGGGAGTGTTTGTTTCAGCAAGTACATTAACTTTTAACTTATCCATGTCTTTCTTCCAAAAGATCTGTTCAGGGGTTAATTTAGTTTGAGGCTTAAACATGTTCAAGGATATCCAATTTTCCTAAGTGTAATCATGGGGTTTGATCGTTATGTTTTTATCTTTACACGCATGATCGTTAAGCTTCTTATTCATTTTCTCCCTAGATGCATCATCTAGTTTTCTATCTTCCTCAGTGCACTCAATGCAACTAGGTTTCTGTCTAGGTTTAAGAAACTCATTGCCATCATAGATTACATTTTGAGCAGCTTTTGCTATCTTACCATACTCAAGGTTTGATTCCTTTATAATGGGGATACTATGCTTATCGCTGAGAACTCTATGCTTAGTGATCATGTGAGCAGTCTGAATGGTATTCCCTTGTACTTACAACTTATTTTCAAGCTTGTTTTTCAAGGTTTTTAGATTAGAAAAATCATTCAAAAGTTTTGATTCCTTAGCACTGAATTCTTGCTTAAGCATTTTAACATTTTCTTGAAGTTCTTGTTTTTGCTTAGCAGTTTTAGAGAGCTTTTCTTGTAAGGAGTTTAACTCTTGTTTTAATACTTCTTCTCTAAACTTACTTCTTCTAATAGTTGTACGCATTTGGTCATCCATTTCTTGCTCACGGGTGGTCAACTCAAATTTAGCACGTTGTTCATAAATAGCAACACATTCTTTATAGGCATTAAGTTCAGAGACAACAGAATCATCAGGGGCACATGCAGTGTATTCATTAAAAACATAATCATCATTGACTGCGGAAGATGCATTACTTGGTACAACCTCACTTTCATTTTGCTTCACATATTGATCATTTGGGACAATATTGCTATTACCCTCATCATCAATATCTGATTCATAAGTCTCAAGAGATTGTACTTCAGTATGCATCTTTCGCTTATCAACATCATCATATAATTTTAATACCTCTGAAATGATTGATTCTTTGGATGAACTAGCTTGTTGTGGTGAGGGGGCCTTTGGAGAGACCATTGGAGAAATACTAGTCATGAAAATTGTTTGTGCAGTAGGTTCATCATCGACATCAGAGTCGTATGCATCACAGTCTGCAACTTGAAAGGCATTCTGATGATTATGACCTATCTCCTGAATTGGCTGCTCATCCACATCTGCATCATATGTCTTGGCATTACCCTCAGCAAGAAACAACAGCTCCTCTTCATCCAACACAGCTCCATTATCCTGAGCTTGCACAAGTAACATCTTGTCTTTGAAGTACTCTGCATTTTGAGGGCGTTTTTGGAGAAGTGCAAATCCTTGCTATGTGTCCCTGATAACGCTACACGCGTCGTTCGGGGTCAAGGAAACTTCCTTTTCTTCGAGCAAGTTTTATAACACCCTAGGCAGTGAACCTAATCGTTGTAGTGTAGTAATTAGGGTAAGCCACGGGTATTGATATCGTTCTCTAGGGGAATAGGAATGCTAGTAAGGAGTTACTACGCTAAGGTTAAGGTTGAGGAAGATTATTTTTTGTATTTTTATATTTTATGAAATGGAAAGGTACGAATCTCGGGTATTGGATTGGGGGGGGGGGGTTGGTATTTCTACCGATTACTCTATTATTATCTAATTATCTAAACTAAGGTTGTGGGAGTCTATGTCTAATTAATGTGTGCTCGTATGATAGTTTAAAGATGTGTTTACTTAGGTTGTACTACTCCTTAATTATCTCCTATTGATGGTTGAGTTGTCACGTCCTTATTCTTAGTTGCGTTGTGTGTCTAAAGTTGTAGGGTATGCATTTCTCCCTAACTCTTTGAACTTACCAAAGGGTCTCGTCTACAAAACCCACTAGGGATAATAAACTCTTACTCTAAGGCACTCTTTGGATGGTTTAGCTTACAACTACTCAGGTAATTATATTCTAAGGTTCACAAAGATGAATCAAGCATTAAGTACACAACGAATGACCTATCGCATTACTAGATCATTAATCAACTAAGATAAGAAACAACCAATCAATATTCAATAATTAAGTTTCATACTTCCTAAGCAAACACACAAATAAATTAGCCGGACATGGAGAACATGCAAGCATACACACAAATAATCAAAGACATAATTGAATTAATGAAGTAAATACTTATCTTGATGTAAGATAGGGTTTAAAACCTTAAAATACTGTACAAGACACCTTAGGTTCGGTTTTAGGTTTTCACTCCAAAAGACTCTCTCTAAAACTGAAAAATTCGGATTCTATATATAAGATTACATATGCGACGGCGTCACCTTATGTTTCGTGACGCTGTCGTGTCGCCGTCATTAGGGTTTCGTCTTGGCCACGTTAACCTTGCGACGGCGTCACCTTATGTCCGTGACGCCGTCCTCTTCAGCTTCTGACGCCGTCTGGGTCACATCTAGGCCGTCTGAGTTGCGACGGTCTACTCTTTTAAAGCCCGACGCCGTCACTTGTAAATGAGCAATTTGGCTACTGAGCCGTCACAAAAGTGATGCGACGGCGTCGCAGTTAACACCTGACGCCGTCCCCTTCAGTTCCAGCAGCTGTGAGTGTCTCGATTTTGACTTTGGCCATTTTCTTCATATATTCGCGCCTTTTCGTCCAAATAAGTGCCATTCCAGCATTTTGCTTTCAAGAGACCTAAAAAGTGAAAAGGAACGATATTAAGCAATAACGGATACAAAAGTGATCAAATAAGGACTAAAACGACCCCTCAAAATGGTACCTTTTAAAACCTTATCAAATATCCCTACACTTGTTATTTGCTTGTCCTCAAGCAAATGTGCTTTTAACCAATTAATTTATAAGTTAGGGGTCATGAAGCATTAATTCAAAACGGTCCACAACACATATAAGCCCCGCAAAAGTCATAACAAGCACGGAAATTACATACTAGCACCTCACATGGGGTGTTTGGATACTCACATCTCTCTCGGGTGTATACATGAAATATAACAAATAGGAAATGGAAGATAAACACTCATTAACCGGTTCTAGTACCTAGATTACCATAGGCTTGAGAATAGATCAAACCTCCATCGCTTTGGCGTAAGCACCTAGGAAAGACTATCAAAGAGGTCTTTTAAAGGGTTGTAATGTTAGGCTTACGGTAGGGAAACAAGGGTTTGGTGGGATAGGCTATTTAGTGGTGGTAAGTCAAAAATCTCTATGTTAAATGCATATGAAGAATGGCGTTGCTAAGCCAAGACTCGACACTCTAAACTCTAGATAACTGAAATAAACAAACATAAATTCAAAGATAGATGTAGGATGGTAGCCCGTTTTTTTTTTTTTTTTTTTTTTTTACACTCTATATTTTTTTTTTCTTTTTCTGTTTTTCTATTTTTTTATTTCGATTTTTTTTTTTTTTTTTTTTTCATACACTTTTACTCTACCATCCTCTACGATAACATCAAAATACTAGGGATTTATAGGCATATCCCTACACTTGAGTTTTTATTACTCTAACACTAATTTGACCCAATTTGAAAAGATCAAAACACTTGGGGTACATTATTATGCAAACAAAGGGAATTTGAATTTAACGTTCCCTTCCCGTCATTTCATAAACTTTAACTTTTCCCATGAATCCCAATCGTCCCAAAACTGTATACAAAGGATATGACTCGACTTAGCAACTTATGCAAGCAACTAGATAATTGAACAAAGGGTTTGGGGTGATAACAAACATTTGCACTAAAAGTGAGTGCATAAGGGGTAGGCTAAGGCGATTTCTCTTCATTGATATTCCGGAAAAACCGAAACATCACGAGAACCGCGAAAAGGATAGGCTCTGAGGGGTTAACTAGGGGTATCGTGTACTAAAGATGAGTACAACGCAAAAGGTGTGGGGGAATTACTCAACCGATATGGAAGAAGTAATTATATTACGGGTATCAAACAAGGGTTATCCTAATGCCTCTTATCATTTAGTTATTCCTAACTACACAAATGTAGCCTCACTTGCGATCTCGGAATGCATCAAAAAACAAGTTCTAGAATCTAATATACTACCGGTTCACACTCTAAGCATTGAAGATGAATGCTTTAATTCCTACTAATCTAAGGGCGATCCTCACATTTTGGTGGAATTTGGGTGGTAAAGGGTTTTTGTGCTAGTCATGCAACTTCCTATCCGTGAGACGCTTTTGTTAAGACTAATGGCCCACTCTTATATGTCATGAAAAAATTTAAATTTGGTGCCAAAATTACCCTAACCGACATTTCCTCATGGTTTATTACACAATCACAATTGGACAAAGCAAATAGTCAAGGATAAGCATAGTTTCAAAGTTCCCGTTTTATTTTCCCTCCCTACACTTAAACTGAACATTGTCCCCAATGTTCCCCGAAAGTATCAAAGTTATGATAAAAGAAGGTAATTAAAAACGAAAGAAACTAGTACTCCCCTGATTAGCTCGGTAGGATCCGTGTAAAGTGGTGGTTAAATCCTTTTCAAGAAGAATTATTTCGTGAAAAGCTCCTTCCAATCTTATGTAACTTCTTCTTGACAAACTAAACCTGCACACTTGAAGAAAACAAACGAAACCTTCGCGTAAAATCGGCGGTAATAATATATATAAGACTTGATTTAAACTAGGATATAATGCTTGTGGAATGGATGTTTACAGAATTTCTAAGAAAATTAAGACCTGGAAAATTTCAAAAATTTATAAGTAACTCATAAAACGAGAAAAAGTAATATGATGTTTTTACTCCTTCCTGACGCCGTCAGGTTGCAATCCTGACGCCGTCAGGTTATCCTGACAAAAACTGTTCTGCGATTTTCTGAAGAAAAAAAATTCTGGAAAATTTACATCTTTAGAATCTGGAAAAATTTCTGCAAAAACATCCATTATGACTCGATACAAGCATTTGACTCGAACAAACAAACATATATATCTTTTAGTTAATTGTTATTCTCATGTTTACGTTTCTTTTGAAAACGTGTGTAATCCTCCCTACACTTATCCCTTATGTAAAATACCTTTATATGCAATTAAGACGAGGTTAAGAACAAAATAAAGCCTTTTTACAAATTTAAACATGAGGATAAACAATCAATAAAAGATATATGACACACAAATAAAAAATGAAAAACAAATACACATGGGTTGCCTCCCAAGAAGCGCTTGTTTTTGTTCGAGTCACGAGCCTGACTCTACCCTTATTTAACAGATAAAGGGGAAGTTTTCCCTACACTTAAGTCTAAGTGCGGGTGATAGTAGCAATACATACCCTTAGGGTGGAAATTTGCTACGTGAGGAGAGGGTGATGGGTGATTTATATGCTCAAAGGAGTGTGCTCTATTCATTATAACCTTACCTAAGTCTATTGGTGTAGCGGGTGAATCAAATCTCTTTCCTAAAAATGGATCATCTTCTATCAACTTCAAAAGATTCTTAGTTAAGGATCCATCTTTACCTAATAAACCCGGTTTAAACCCATAATGTTTCTTGTTATCAACCATGAATGGGTGATATAAGTGTGTAAGGTCATGGGTTACTCCTATATTAGCTTCTACTCTACATGGCCTAGAATCTACCATCTTTATCAAGCAACTACCTGGACTATCTATTTTGATGGGTGGATTGGGGCCGAATTCAATTCCAAGATTCACATCTAAAGACGGAAAATTGGGTAAGGTTTTTAAGTGAGGCTCTGGTTCATCAAAATTAGGAACTTCCCTAGGACTAAGAGAGAGGTCATGATAACAAGCATCTAAACCTACATTCTCTAGTGGCGTTTGGTCCAAAGGTTCTATAGCAATCAGGGTTCCTATAGTCTCTTCTACTTCTTCCGGGTAAGTTATAGGCGATGTGTGTTCCTCAAGTGATGGTAGGACTTGTGGGTTATCCGATAGGATTGGATTTTCTACTCTATCCTCCATCTTATCAAGATCACCTATGTATTCATTTTGTACTGTGGTAGCGCCTAACCATGACATGCACCTTGGTACCTCAACTCTAATCATCTCCTTCCTAAACAACCTTTCCGACCGAAGTTTCCAAATTGAAAATAGGTCTAAAGATTCGTTTTTTGGGTCCCATGTTCCACTTATAAATTGGGCGTGAATCTCAAAGGTTTCCCATGCATTTCGAACACCACGTCCCCAAATATCCCCATCCGCTACATAGTCAAGTCTCCTTTGGGTTTCGTGGGCGATACGAGTGTAAAAGAATTGCAGTGGAAACAGTAAATCAATACCATGATAAAGGACTTTTTGTAATAAATATTTAATTTGAGTCCACGCCTCAGGAAAGGATTCATCATGATATTGCTGGAACCTCAAGATCTCATTTTGGAGTGGAAAGGGTAGATTATGTAGTGGATTTCGTTGATTGGGTGACAGTTTTGGCAGATTCGCGTTCTCCATAACGGCTAACGGAATAGTTAATGAAAATGGTTACGAACAAAGGTCACGAAGAAGGGGGATAGACTATGAGGAAGCTAAAAATGAGAAAAAAAAAATTTACTTGATAAGAATCAAGCAAAGAAACCTAAACGAGGTGGACTACTAACTAGCTATTCTATTCCCCGGCAGCGACGCCAAAAACTTGATAACGCTACACGCGTCGTTCGGGGTCAAGGAAACTTCCTTTTCTTCGAGCAAGTTTTATAACACCCTAGGCAGTGAACCTAATCGTTGTAGTGTAGTAATTAGGGTAAGCCACGGGTATTGATATCGTTCTCTAGGGGAATAGGAATGCTAGTAAGGAGTTACTACGCTAAGGTTAAGGTTGAGGAAGATTATTTTTTGTATTTTTATATTTTATGAAATGGAAAGGTACGAATCTCGGGTATTGGATTGGGGGGGGTTGGTATTTCTACCGATTACTCTATTATTATCTAATTATCTAAACTAAGGTTGTGGGAGTCTATGTCTAATTAATGTGTGCTCGTATGATAGTTTAAAGATGTGTTTACTTAGGTTGTACTACTCCTTAATTATCTCCTATTGATGGTTGAGTTGTCACGTCCTTATTCTTAGTTGCGTTGTGTGTCTAAAGTTGTAGGGTATGCGTTTCTCCCTAACTCTTTGAACTTACCAAAGGGTCTCGTCTACAAAACCCACTAGGGATAATGAACTCTTACTCTAAGGCACTCTTTGGATGGTTTAGCTTACAACTACTCAGGTAGTTATATTCTAAGGTTCACAAAGATGAATCAAGCATTAAGTACACAACGAATGACCTATCGCATTACTAGATCATTAATCAACTAAGATAAGAAACAACCAATCAATATTCAATAATTAAGTTTCATACTTCCTAAGCAAACACACAAATAAATTAGCCGGACATGGAGAACATGCAAGCATACACACAAATAATCAAAGACATAATTGAATTAATGAAGTAAATACTTATCTTGATGTAAGATAGGGTTTAAAACCCTAAAATACTGTACAAGACACCTTAGGTTCGGTTTTAGGTTTTCACTCCAAAAGACTCTCTCTAAAACTGAAAAATTCGGATTCTATATATAAGATTACATATGCGACGGCGTCACCTTATGTTTCGTGACGCCGTCGTGTCGCCGTCATTAGGGTTTCGTCTTGGCCACGTTAACCTTGCGACGGCGTCACCTTATGTCCGTGACGCCGTCCTCTTCAGCTTCTGACGCCGTCTGGGTCACATCTAGGCCGTCTGAGTTGCGACGGTCTACTCTTTTAAAGCCCGACGCCGTCACTTGTAAATGAGCAATTTGGCTACTGAGCCGTCACAAAAGTGATGCGACGGCATCGCAGTTAACACCTGACGCCGTCCCCTTCAGTTCCAGCAGCTGTAAGTGTCTCGATTTTGACTTTGGCCATTTTCTTCATATATTCGCGCCTTTTCGTCCAAATAAGTGTCATTCCAGCATTTTGCCTTCAAGAGACCTAAAAAGTGAAAAGGAACGATATTAACCAATAACGGATACAAAAGTGATCAAATAAGGACTAAAACGACCCCTCAAAATGGTACCTTTTAAAACCTTATCAGTCCCTCACCACCACAGTTGTAGCATTTGACTGGCTTTGCTTGTCCTTGATTTGGGTTCCTTCTACGATTCTGATTTGCCACATATCCTCTACCAACTCCACCTCTTCCTTGTTCATACTGTCTTTCTTGAACTGGCTGCACCATAACCTTCCCATCTCTGACAGTGGCTTGATTGTGTGGATTGGATGTTGTTATGAGGTTGTTGTTGGTGTGTGGAAGAGAGTTCATGTTTTGACTAATCATGAGAGCCAGTTGATTAATGAAGTGTCCCACGCGTGCATCAGCATCAGCTTGTTTGAACATTGGATCGGGAATGAGTTTGTGATTACCATTACCCATGGTATAACTTGAGAAGCTTTGGTGGTAATTCCAACATTTGTATAAAAAGCAGTTGAATCATTTGATGAGCTTGTCTCTCCCTGGTTGGTTTTGAACTGATCAAGAATCCTTTTTTCAAATATAGCATGTCTCTCATTCTGAAGAAGGAATGCATAAAGTTGCTCATAGTTTGTATTCTTCAATCCTTTGGGGTTAGCTTCACAGAGGTGACAAACTTGTGCCATTCAGGATTCATGTTGTTCACAAATTTTGAGTTCAGCTGAATGTTTGGCATGGTCATTTTGATGTTCCTCATGTCATTCACAATCTTATGGAATCTCACACAGTACTCATAGACACTCTCATCAGGTTTCATCTTGAAGTGTTCTAATTCGTCATACAGTTGTGATTCTCTGTCTTCAATAGTCAATTCAGAACCTGAGAGGAGCATCTTGACATTATCCCACATTGCCTTGGCTTAGGTGTTGTGATTGATAAGCTTGTAGATATCTTTTGGAAGACCCTGAAGAATAATGTTAGAAGCCCTGATATCAGCATCGGATATCTTTTTCTCCTTATCACTGAGCTCATCATACATCTTTGGTCTGTCCATTCCATAGATTATTGTTCCATCTGCAGCAGTATCAATTAAGTCTCTTGTAGTCTCAACCTGATAAGGCCCTTCATCAATGGATTTGAGAATGTTGACCCCATTTTCCTTTCCAAGACAGTACAATCGGATTCGTTGAGCCCATGAGTCATAATCAGTTCTGTCAAGCATAGGTGGACGAGTATCTGATCCAGTTGCTTGAACGTCCTCAGCTACAGAAGAAATGATAGTAGGTATGATGTTTGACATGATTACAAGCTCTACGGGATTTTACTATTCCTTGATTAAACCGGGAAATTGATTCTTTCACGGGATTTTCCTAAACCAAAAGAACAACCGCAAGAATGTAGCACGAAGAAGTAACAAGACTTAATAGACAAGTAGCTAAACAATTAACTCGCTTAGTTATCAACTCGCAAACCAACCAACTCGCTTAAAGAAACAAGTCGCTTAAAGAACCAACTCGCTTAATAGCCAAGTCGCATATAGAGACAACTCGCTTAATAGCAAGTTGCAAACAGACACAACTCGCTTAACCACCAAGTCGCTTAAACTAACTCGCTAGCTATACAACTCGCTTACTAGCCAAGTCGCTTTAGAACTCAAGTCGCTTAATGAAACAACTCGCTTAGAACCCAAGTCGCTTAAAGAAACAACTCGCTTAGAACCCAAGTCGCATAAAAGGTCAACTCGCTAAATAGCCAAGTCGCATATACCAACTCGCATCCAGTAACGAAGCAACTCGATTCGAAGAAACAAAAGTCCGAGGCTCAACTCGCTTTGTACAAAGTTCACAAATAACCACTTTATCAATCAAAAACAACCAAACCACAATGATTTAAGCTTTCCAATTCAAAACATAAACACATATGATGATCCTAAACACAAAAGTACAAGTAAAATTCAACCTTAAACACTAGAATTTGTCCAAATGATTCAAACTCTCCTAAACACTTAATACCTCAAAAACCTTATGAAATCCACCAAAACAAAGAGCATGAAAGATGAGTGATCAAACCATGGCTCTTGATACCAATTGTTAGTTATAGGATTTCACAAACACACTAAACCATAATCACATGGGGCGTTCAAGAATGTTTAGAGAGATAAAGTTTTAGAGAGAGAAAGAGAATAGAGTTGGGAACTATGTGAAACAAAGAAAAATGGTATTGAAGCTCCAACCCTCTACCTTGGGAGGTAGAGGGTATTTATAGTATCTTACAAATAAACGCCACCTACGGGCTGTGGATCAGGCATACAGTGGGTAAAGACCCGTCCGTCCTCCACGGTGTTACATAACAAACTACTTGCTAACATAACTTGACTACGACTATGAGCTTTCTAACGAATACATATACTTGAGGTGACCGACTCTTTAACGACTGAATTTTCTAATTCCTAACAGACATAAACTCTATACTCTTTACGTGATACGCGTGCTCGGACCAACGTTTTTAGGTTTTAACAATATAAACGCACCCTATTAGACTTATCACACATTTAATATACCTAGTTGGAGTATATTGATAAGTTTTAATATTTTTGTAAATATTACATTTTTACGTTACCCGGTTTTAAGTTTCGTGACCTAACAGCTTAACGTTAGTAATTACCGGGACCAAACTACACCTCATAAACCAATAATTATCACAAAATAAAACACACACTACCACCTCATGAGAGGTGGCATGCTAAACACATAGTGTGTTACAACACTCCACTTTTACCTCCCTTGTCCCCCACTATAAGAGATAACTTCTCATTCTCATCTTTTACATGCAAAAAGTGACCAAAGCTCTCTTCCTCACCTCCCCACTTCCGTACATCTCAAATCCCAAATCACCATCCTCCACTTTGATTAACACAATAAGTTACACTGGAAAGATGAATGTATTGATGATCCTTGCAAGGTCATATGGTTGTTTCATTGATTACAAGGGTGAATTAGAAGATATTTAAGGCATAAAGGGGTGAATAAAAATGGTTATTACAAGAGTAAGAAGGTTAGTAAAGTTGGGTTAGAAGGTTTAAGACAAGGGTTGAAGATTGAAAGGAGTTAGGCTTGATTGTTCTTGTAACTACTCAACCTAATCCTTGTAAGAAGTTTGTTTAATTTTCATGTCATTCAATATGGTTGTAATAATTTATATTCATTGGATGTAATTTTTTATTAGTAGTACATGTAATATGGCATGGTTGATGTTGTACATATGGGAATAGATGGATAAAACTAGTGTAGAAACTCATTAAGACAACTAGTGTGAAACTAGTGAGTTGTGATGAGTTTTGACATAAAACCATAAACCTTGGACTTGACAAAGTTTAAGAATTGTTGGAGGAAGTAAAAACAAGAACTTGAGCTTTTATATCACCTAAAAAGGACTTGTCGATAAAAGGTTATGGCCAAATGAAGATGACGAGATGTAAATAGGTTGTTGGAACAAAAGATTTCTGAAACGATTTTAAAACGCGAGTTTCACCCTTTTCTGGTCCGAATCAGCAAAACTGTAAATCACGAAAGTTTCTTAGAATGACTTTTTCTAGAAAAACTCGGGTGCACATAAGCATAAAGTGAAAAACAAAGGCTAAAAACTACAAAAACTAACCGGGCCTGTTGTATACCGGAAAACAGCCATGACTAAGGAACCTTAGTGGTATTTTGATTCTTTGAGGCCAAAAGAAAGCCAAGGTTAAGCCAAGGTTGTTGTCTCAATGTATTTTAACTTAAAAATAGCCATTAGATATGTCATTGATTGTTGTCTCAAGTTGTTTAACCGTAACTTAGCCGCACGGCAAGTTTGGGTTTGATAACCCGAAACTTGTTTCAAAAAAACTTGTTCAATAGATTGAACTTTGCTAGACTTTGACAAACTAGATAAATGACCATATGACATATAAACTATATGAAGACCATTTTTCACAAGTCTCAACTATATTAAAGCGGTGAACTTATATCGACTTAAAAATATTTTTGGAAACCATTGTATTTCACGACAACATAATATGACAAATGTTATGCTAAACTACTTCACGACATACAACATATATCATCACGTCACCATACAAGTTCAACTAATAGTCTTTGATGAAACACGACCCATGTTTTATACAACATTTGTCTCGTCAAATACTTTCAGTTATGAATGATAAATGCTACAATAGTAGGAATTTCATTATCATAGAGGCCTCTTCGGAGTGTTGTATCGACGAGTTATGGATTTATGAATTAAAGTGTCCTGGCTCCTCATACTTTCACTACATGACCTCAGGTTTTTGATAGCCCAAATGGTGGTACGATGTTATTAATAAAAGGCTAATAGCCAAACCAATCTAAGGAATTTTCACTCCTTTGCATAACATAAGATAAATGTATAACATCTTAATCAAGTCAATTACTTTACATATACTTGTACACTCATATCATACACTATACTAAAACGCGATTGCTATGCTTTCATAGGTAATCGTTAAAGATCGTGGTGTTGACATACACTCTTGTTGTTATAAACTACTACTGACCACTACAGTGAGTTTCATAGCCCCACTTTTACTTATTTTAAATTTCTTTGGGGGAGAATACACGCTCATTTATATATAAACTCATTGTTGTTTTATATATGGACACAAGTACATTAAACATTTGTTGAGTGCCTAAGTTGCCTTATTTGCCATAAAATCCCCACAATCATGAACCGTTAATTACTCTTGTGTGAGTGAGCGCTAATGTTATGAATAGATCTATTGGGGGTAAACTCCCCCGTCCGTGTTGGTCGCTCCAACAAGAAAACGGATGCATTTCATTTGATGTCGTACAGGTGTAGGGCAAAGCACCTGGTTGGGGTGATACATAACTAACTGTCAAGGCTTCGGTTTATGAGCTTAGTGTAATAGGAATACATGTACATATTTGAATTAAAGTTGTTGTTGAAATCTTGTGGTCCATGAAATCTTGTGGTCCACATTGCTGTTACTTTTACTAAAACCTTTGAACTCACTCAACCTTTGTGTTGACACTTTTAGCTTGTTTATTCTCAGGTTTCGTAAGACATAACGTTGGATTGAAGCAATAGAGTCGCATGGCATGTTATGAAGACTGGGATGCATAATATTCCCCATTCGATAAATCTTTTGTAAAACATTCATATAATATTATATTTTGGGACCTCATGTAATGACTCTGATATTATTTATCGAATGGAAATTTTTTAAAAAGTCTTATTTAGAGTACGTTTTCTATAACTTGTACTTTGTGCTATGAAGTAACACCACAGTGACACTAGCTTCTGCTGCGATATTTTGGGGGTGTTACAGATTGGTATTAGAGCTTTGGTTATAGAGAACTAGGTTGCATGTAGACCTAGACTATAATCGTTACATTATAACATTTTATCATAAACATCCCGATGCATCCCGCACACAAAGTAATAAAACTGTCATGCGTACCCGAACCTTTCTATATCCTTTATATACATTCTTGATGTACTTTTTGATCACTATTCTATTTTTAGAATATCACTATTTTATTTATATAAGTGTTATTTACATAAATACTTAAGTTGATTTTAATCACTTATGCGTGGTTTTTAGTATTTCTTACCGCCTTAGAACACATACCTTTAGGACACGTCTTTACTACGTCTCACTTTTCTTTCTTGTGATTGATGGAATTATGCCACCTAAAAAGAAAAGTAAAGTTGTTGTCGATAAAGTGGTTGCTGATAAAGTGGCTGCCGCACTTTGAGCCGAGCAGGCAACTGCAGCTGCTAATGCTGCCACGTCTGTTGAGGCTGCTGAAGCCGCAAAAACTACAGCTGTTGCCGAGGCACTCGCAACCACCAAGGCCGCTGCAACTAATGTTAGAGCGGGAAGTTCTAATACTACGAGACCAGATGTTGGTGCCGAAAGAATAATTGTTGAACCAATGCCAAAGGGTTGTTCATATAGTGAATCCATGAAATGCTAGCCTACAAATTTTAAAGGCATTGAAGGAGCTGTAGGGTTAACCTGATGGTTCAAGAGATCTGAATCAGTATACCTAATCAGCAACACCACTGAAGACTGTAAATTCAAATATGCCACCAGTACCTTGATGAACGAGGAATTATCCTGGTTGAACTCTATAGTTCAACCCATTGGCATTGAAAGTGCCTACAAAATTTACTGGGTCAAACTAAAAAGTCTGATGATTAAACAATACTATCTTCGTAACAAGATATAGAAATAGGAAATTGAGTTCTGGAACCATATAGTTAACGGCTCGGATATCACAACATACAATCTCCGATTTTCAATGAATTGGCAATCTTATGCCCAATGATGGTTTCAACCACGGAAATACTCTTGGAGAGGTACATATGGGGACTTCCACAACCCATTCAATGAAATGTAAACTCTTTTGATCCAACCACAATTGACACGACAATGGAAATGGCCCATAAACTGATGGATCAAGCTGTTAGAGCGGAAATTGTGTTGGTTCATAACAATAACCACCACAACAACAATAACAATCCCAACAACAACAACAACAACAACAACAACAACAACAACAACAAAAGGAAGTGGAATGACAACCAGGTAAATAATCATGATCAATAGCCAAACAAGCAACAAGAAGTAGTAAAAGCCTATGATGTTGGGCTAGAAAACAAGAAAATGTGTGTTGGAACCCTACCTGAGTGCAACGAATGCAAATATCACCACACTGGGCCTTGCCCCGCTACATGTTGGAACTAAAAAAGGGTCGGTCACCAAGCTAAAGATTGTAGGATCCCTACCCCGTTGACTTGCTTTGAATGTGGTGAAGTTGGACACCTTAGGAATGATTGCCCAAAACGGAAGAATTAAAATGGAGGAAGGACTTGGAAAAAGCATATATGAAGGAAAAGCTCACCAGGACCTTAACAACGCTACAGAATAATAATGTTTAGAAATTAGTGGTAGTAGTTTATCATGAACTTTATTGTACTTTGTGTATGTTTAGTCCTAGTATAGGATTTTTATGACTTAATACTATTTGTTATTTTGGTGTTCTGATTATTGTACTTTCTATTCTTGATTTCCATATTGTAAACTAATTCACTATCATCATATAAAAATTATTTTGCTACATTCTTATAAACCCTTTTGATAAAATCTAATTAACTATTTTAACTACTACCTTATAAAAATGTGGTTTAATCTATTTAACACGGAGAATCATAAAATTATTTGACTAAACTGAACATTACATTATCGGTCCTAAATTATACATAGCCTGATCACCTATGTCTAATTCAGGAGGGATCATGTTTTGTTGGGAGTAGTCACCTGTAAATTTTGTTAAAAACGACTTTTCATTTATATTCTCAAAAGAAAAATTTGTGTGAGTAAAAATAAGTTCTTGAGTATTCGTACGATTGAGCACAACAACTAAAAATAATCTTATCCTATCCTTACCACGTAAAGTCAACCTCATTCTATACCATATACCAAAACGAAGAGTCAAAATACATCGCTAGTTATTCTAGGAACTATTCGCCATAAGTAATCACATATCTTCACAAACGTCACTTCAACCTTTAACACAAAATGATCTTCGGGACGGAGCCCTTTTAACGGGTGGAGGCTGTAGCAACTCGTACACTTTAGACTATAAACTTGACTATTTATTTTGACTTATTATTATTTTAGGTAATATTACTTTTTATAAGTAATTACGTAAATTCAATCGCGTACGTTTAAATCGTAACAAACACTAGACTATGATTAGTCTAGGTTTTGTATACATTTTATTTTCTCTAATAGTCACATTTTATATGGACTATTTTTATTTTATCATTTTGACATAAACTCTATACTCTTTACGTAATACGCGTGCTCGAACCTACGTTTTTAGGTTTTAACAACATAAACGCACCCTATTAGACTTATCACACTTTTAATATACCTAGTTGGAGTATATTGATAAGTTTTAATATTTTTGTAAGTATTACGTTTTTACGATACCCGGTTTTTAGTTTCGTGACCTAACGGCTTAACATTAGTAATTACCAGGACCAAACTACACCACATAAACCAATATTTATCACAAAATAAAACACACACTACCACCTCATGAGAGATGGCATGCATTGGCATCTCTCCAAGGCCACATGGCCTTTGCAAAACATATAGTGGAAAAGAACACTCCACCTTTACCTCCCTTGTCCCCCACTAGAAGAGATAACTTCTCATTCTCATCTTTTACATGCAAAAAGTGACCAAAACTCTCTTCCTCATCTCCCCATTACCGTACATCTCAAATCCCAAATCACCATCATCCACTTTGATTAACAAAATAAGTTACACTAGAAAGATGAAGGTATTGATGATCCTTGCAAGGTCCTAGGGTTGTTTTGTTGATTACAAGGGTGAATTAGAATATATTCAAGGCATAAAGGGGTGAATAAAAAGGGTTATCACAAGAGTAAGAAGGTTAGTAAAGTTGGGTTAGAAGGTTTAAGACAAGGATTGAAGATTGAAAGGGGTTAGGCTTGATTGTTCTTGTAACTACTCAACCTAATTCTTATAAGAAGTTTGTTTAATTTTCATGTCATTCGATATGGTTGTAATATTTTATATTCATTTGATGTAATTTTTTATAAGTAGTACATGTAATATGGCATGGTTGATGTTGTACATATGGGAATAGATGGATAAAAAAAGTGTAGAAACTCATTAAGACAACTAGTGTGAAACTAGTGAGTTGTGATGAGTTTTGACATAAAACCATAAACCTTGGACTTTACAAAGTTTAAGAATTGTTGGAGGAAGTAAAAACTAGAACTTAAGCTTTATATCACATAAAAAGTACTTGTCGATAAAAGGTTATGGCCAAATGAAGATGACTAGATGTAAATAGGTTGTTGGAACAAAAGTCTTCTGAAACGATTTAAAAACGTGATTTTGACCCTTTTCTGATCCGAATTAGCAAAAGTGTAAAGCACAAAAGTTGCTCAGAATAACTTTTTCTACAAAAACGCAGGGGCGCATAAGCAGAAAGTGAAAACCAAAGGCTAAAAAATACAAAAACTAACCGGACCTGTTGTATACCGGAAAACAACCATGACTAAGGAACCTTAGTGGTATTTTGATTATTTGAGGCCAAAAGAAAGCCAAGGTTAAGCCAAGGCTATTGTATCAAGGTATTTTAACATAAAAATAGCCATTAGGTATGGCCTTGATTGTTGTCTCAAGTTTTTTAACCGTAACTTAGCCACACGGCTAGTTTGGGTTTAATAACCCGAAACTTGTTTCAAAAAAACTTGTTCAATAGATTGAACTTTGCTAGACTTTGAAAAACTAGTAAATGACCATATGACATATAAACTATATGAAGACCATTTTTCACAAGTCTCAACAATATTAAACCCGTGAACTTATATCGACTTAAAAATATTTTCGGAGACCTTTGTATTTCACGACAACATAATATGACACGCCGTAATTATATTCATCACAACACTCTTTGAGTGAGTAACATTTGCACATGAAAAATGTTATGTTAAACTACTTCACGACACATAACATATATCATCACATTACCACACAAGTTAAACTAATAGTCTTTGACGAAACACGACCCATGCTTTATACAGCATTTGTCTCGTCAAATACTTTCACTTATGAATGATAAATGCTACAATAGTAGGGAATTTCATTATCATAGAGGCCTCTTCAGATTGTCGTATCGACGAGTTATGGATTTACGAATTAAAGTGTCCTGGCTCCTCATACTTTCACTACATGACCTCTTGATTTTGATAGCCCGAATGGTGGTACGATGTTATTTATAACAGGCTAATAGCCAAACCAATCTAAGGAATTTTCACTCCTTTGCACAACATAAGATAAATGTACAACATCTTAATCAAGTCAATGACTTTACATATACTTGTACACTCTTATCATACACTATACTGAAACGCGCTTTCTTTGCTTTCGTAGGTAATCGTTAAAGATCGTGGTCTCGCCATACACTCTTGTTATTATAAACTACTACTGACCACTACAGTGAGTTTCATAGCCCCACTTTTACTTATTTTGAATTTCTTTAGGGGATAATACATGCTCATTTATATATAAACGCATTGTTGTTTTACATATGGACACAAGTACATTAAACATTTGTTGATTGCCTAAGTTGCCTTGTTTGCCATAAAATCCCTACAATCATGAACCGTTAATTACTCTTGTGTGAGTGAGCGCGAATGCTATGAATAGATATATTGGGGGTAAACTCCCCCGTCCGTGTTGGTCGCTCCAATAAGAAAATAGACGCATTTCATTTGATGTCGTACAGGTGTAGGGCAAAGCACCTGGTTGGGGTGATACATAACTAACTGTCAAAGCTTCGGTTTATGAGCTTAGTGCAATAGGAATACATGTACATATTTGAATTACAGTTGTTGTTGAAATCTTGTGTTCCACACTTTTATTACTTTTAATAAAACCTATGAACTCACTCAACTTTTGTGTTGACATTTTTAGCATGTTTATTCTCAGGTTTCGTAATACATAACGTTGGATTGAAGCAATAGAGTCGCACAGCATGTTTTGAAGACTGGAATGCATAATATTCACCATTCGATAAATATTTTGTAAAATGTTCATATCATATTGTATTTTGGGACCTCATGTAATGACTCTGATATTATTTATCGAATGGAAATTTTTCAAAACGTCTCATTTAGAGTACGTTTTCTATAACTTGTACTTTGTGCTATGAAGTAACACCCCAGTGACACTAGCTTCCGCTGCGATATTTTGGGGGTGTTACAAGAACACAGTGCACTTTGACTAGGTCTATTACTTCTACTAGTGTTGCCCCTACTAATAATGTCATGGCGTCTAGGGATCCTGTAGGTCTACAGATTATTTGTGCTAACCAATTGGACCCCATTTTCACGTGGGAATCCATTGTTTCCAGTTATCCATTCTTGTCTGTTTTCAAATGCAGGTCATACAAATCGTCCTTTGGTATTTGGATTCAGGCTGCTCAAAATATATGACTGGGGATCGCTCACGGCTCAAGAACTTTGTAAATAAGTTTATCGGGATTGTTAGATTTGGGAACGATCATTTTGGGGAAATTATGGGTTATGAAGATTATTTTTTTGGTGACACTGTTATCTCATGGGTATACTACGTAGAGGGACATGGACACAATCTGTTCTCTGTTGGTCAATTTTGTGATTCAAATATCGAAGTGGCTTTCAGAATACACACATGTTTCATTAGATAATTGGATGGTGTTGATCTTTTTAAGGGATCTCGTGGCACTAATTTATACACCATCTCTATTGAAGACATGGTGAGGTCATCTCCCATTTGCTTCTTATCAAAGGCTTCAAAGAACAAATCATGGTTATAGCACCGTCAAATTAATCACCTAAACTTTGGTACCATAAATGATTTTGCTAGAAAGGACCTTGTGAGAGGTTTACCCCGGTTAAAATTTGAAAAAGATCATCTTTGTTCTGCTTGCCAACTGGGCAAAAGCAAAAAGTATGCCCATAAACCCAAACCTGCCATCACCATCATGGAAGTTTTTCACACCCTTCATATGGATCTGTGTGGACCAATGAGAGTGCAAAGTATCAATGGGAACAAGTATGCTCTAGTTGTTGTTGACAACTATTCTCGGTTCACTTGGGTTACGTTTTTGAGAACCAAGGACGAAACTCCATAGTTTATCATTAAGCTTATCAAACAGCTACAAGTCACACTTAACAAAACTGTCAAAATCATCCGGACTGATAACGGAACTGAGTTTTTTAACAAACAGCTCATAGAGTTTTATGAAAATATCAGCATCAGTCACCAGAAAAGTGTCCCACGCACTCCTAAGCAGAACGGTGTTGTTGAAAGGAGAAATCGTACTCTTGTGGAAGCTACTCGTACCATGCTGATCTTTTCTAAGGCTCTGATGTTTCTCTGGGCGGAAGCTATTGCCACTGCTTGTTACACTCAAAAGCAATCCCTAATACATACTCTTCACGGCAAAACTCCATATGAATTACTGCATTACAGGAAACCAGGTCTCTCGTTTCTACGTATGTTTGGGGCTTTATGTTATCCAACCAATGACGGTCAAGATCTAGGAAAGTTGAAAGCTAAAGCTGATATTGGATTTTTCGTTGGATATGCACCAGATCGTAAGGGTTGCCAAATCTACAACAAACGAACCCAAGATATTAATGAAACAATTCACGTAACGTTTGATGAGTTGACTGAGCAACTGGCTCCTAGACACACCAGTTCTAGACCCACACCTCAACTTTTGACACCTGGACCAATTAGTTCGGGTCTTGTACAGAATCCCACGCTTGCAGCTCCTTATGTACCTTCTACAGAAGAAGATTTAAAAATCTTGTTTGATCCGATGTTTGATGGATATTTTGAGTCACCAACTGATGATACTCCTGCACCACCTGCTGCTGCCAATCCTGCTCCAAACAACCCAAATGGTCCATCGGTCTCTATTTCCATAAGTCAAGAAGCTCCATCTGCAGACCATTCACCATCATCATTGAATCCTCAATCTTCTTCAGTACATCAAGGCACTGCAGTAGATAACTCTTTTGAAGTTAACCCCTTTGCTACTCTTGAAGATGCTCCATTCGAGAACATATTTGCCCATGAACCCACTCTTGAAGTATCTTCATTAGGGGATCCTAATACTGCTACATCAGTTCCTTATCCTTAACCACATTAACATCTCAACAAATGGACAAATGATTATCCATTGGATAACATCATTGGGAATCCTTCTCGTCCAATATCTACACGAAAGCAACTTGCCACAGATGCCTTGTGGTGCTTCTTCAATTCTGGACTATCTAAAGTTGAACCGAAGGATGTCAAGACTGCAATGTCTGAGGACTCCTGGTTTAATGTTATGCAAGAAGAAATTCACGAGTTTGATCGACTTGAAGTATGGGAATTAGTACCACCTCCAGATTGTGCAATGATTATCGCTCTTAAGCGGATCTTTAAGGTGAAACTTGATGAACACGGTGACGTTCTGAAGAATAAGGTCAGACTTGTTGCTAAGGGATATCGACAAGAGGAGGGTATTGACTTTGAGGAATCATTCACTCCGGTTGCACGTATAGAGGCAATCAAAATCTTTCTTGCTAATGTTCAGCAAGAATATGATAGTCTACCAAATGGATGTAAAGACTGCTTTTGTAGGACCTCAAATATATCAACCTTATCACGAAACCCACCTTATCACATGTATGTGTAAAGAACACGAACCACACAAAGCTTGTGATATGCGTAGGAATAAGAAGTAAGAAAGATTAAGTAAAGATGGTGGTACAAGAGATGAATTCATATGTATATGTTTAGAGAGAAAGGGAGAAGAAGATGAAACACTATTTCATAAGTAAAACACACACTCAAGCACACCCCTCAAATGAGACTTTGAGGGGTATTTATAGTACAAAGTAAAATGCCCTAATGGGCTTTCCATGGGCTTCGTGGATATGGGTTGGACATGGATTGGATGACAACTTATACAAGGCTAGCTTAACATAACATCTAGCCATTTAGCTTAGTCCAATCCACGAGCCCGTTGACTATTCTAATACGATATCTAACACACGTTACAAAGTTCCTAAATGTGAATAACCATCACTTCTAATAAAAACTATTAAGGCTAACAATCTCCCCCTAAGGGGTGGTCATTCAAAAGATGCTCCATTTGATTAGGTCTTTACTTTTCTCGAGCTTGAACTTTGTGTGTAGATATAGAATAATTTTGATTTTCTTTCCTTCATGCTTTGTGATCAGATAATGTGGTATTCTGCCGTTGTCAACTTCGTTGGTTAGGTGTCTCCACGTCATTCTCCACCATGCTCACACTTCTATTTGACTTTTAATTACCAATGATGTAGTTCTCGAGTCTTTATACTTTGTAGATTCTTTGACATTGACGAATAATCATCTTTAACTTTGTGTTGCCTTTGATTTTGATGAGAACTTTCATGTGTTGTTGGTATGAGCATGTGGAGAATCTGCACGATCTCTTCCTCCCGCGAGCATCCATAAGAAGAAAACATAAAACATGGGTTAGAAATAATCCAGCGCTTATAAGTTTGAATTTCGAGTGTGTTAACAGCATAGTGTGAAAACACGTCTCTAATTCTCACAAAGGCCGTTCCTGAACTGGAGTCCCACAAGTGAGATAACGCGATGTACCGAAGTACACCTACAGTTCAGGTGAGTCGCTGAGGTACACCGAAGCATCACCCCATGACTGTAGACCGTTTGAGACACACTAAGCGTAATCCACGGGGAGTTACCGAAGTGACCTGCTATCAGGGCTGCTTGATGTTGACCCTGGCAGGAGTTTCCATTTAATCATTGAAGATCACATATGTGAAACTTCTCATAAATGTTCTGGCAGATTGCTAAGATCAGCGTAGGACTCTAGAATATATCACTTGTGTCCTTATAGATGAACAACAAGCGATGTCATGTCAAGTGTTCCTATGAGATCTTTTGATGAATCTCGTGGCTCTAGACTTAATAGTGCATTTTGGTTTTCCTGAGCGGAGACTAGGGAGAGGGTCTCCTTCTTCAATACCAACCAACTCTAAGAGAAAGTCGATAGATTATGTAGGGTTCCCAGTGAGAATGAAACAAATCCTTTTAAGAGGAATTGAGTGGCTAGGAGGTTTAGTGCAGTGCGTCACTGGGTCCATGACGTCTTTGTCTTCAATACCAGTGTCATCTTAGTGACAACCTATAGCATATGAATTGAACCTGGTTTATGCCCTAAGGTTGAATTATGGAGGGCTATTTCTTTTCACCCTTTCTTTTACAATTCTTTTTAATTCTTCAACCCCTTCTTTCTCCTTTCTCACATTACTCCTTTTTTTCAATCATACTTAAGGACTTCTAGTTCTAAGCTATTTGTGATGTCCTTGGGTAGATCCCTCCGGCTCTGGAGGATCATAGGACGAATTTCCTATCCTTAGTCACCTTATAACTCCATGACTGTCCTATTTTGCCATAAAACCATTTTTCTTGAAAATCTCTCAAAGTGTTTATGATTGAAAACATGTTTGAAACACTCCGAGAGTTTTATATTTTCAGAAACACTCCCCCATCACATGTGCTTATATGTTTTGACAGAAATCTGCACATAGAGGGTAGAGTTCGCAATTTTTGAATTGATCGACTTTAAATGAGCTAGACCGATTCGAGACACGTTTACATCACTAGAGAACTAGCTTGAAATTATTACCCGTCCTGGTCAAGTCCATAGAAAGTTTCTCGAGATGGTACATTATTCCTCGTTAATTCATTGGTTTCATCTGAGTCGAGCTCATTTTGAGATTCAAACAACGATCATTAAACTTTTTTATCACATTTTAATCACGTCTCCTCCCCCTCAAAAATAGCATTATCATGATATTTTTGATATCAACAGATTAAACAACATTTTAGAATCTTTTGGGGAAACAAACGGATTTGATTTAAGCATGAATTTGGAACATTTTAGTTTTATACTCCCCCTTTAATAAAGCATAATCAATTAAAGGGTTTTAGAGGGAGTTATCTTGAGCACAAAATATTTTGAAAGATTTTGAAATCTTTTTGAACAATCTTGAAAAGGTGCTCAAGATGATGATGATTTCTCACCAGTTATAAATGTAGTGCACTGAAGCGTACACTTGATTTTTCTTTAAAAAACACGAGTTTTGATTTGAAATAATCAAAAGTCATCATTTTTGTCCGGGTTTCGTACTGAAGTATACGAAAGCCATTATGATTTTAAGAAATTTTTGAAAGACGATATGTTTTTAGAAGACATTTAAAGAACTCTCGTTCAAGCATCTGTACATGTCCGTATCATTGTTGAATGACATTTCTAGAAACGTACAGAATATCGATTATACAAGAGACATATCGTGAGAAGAATATTTTTGGATTTTTGATTTTCTATTGTTTTTGTATTTTTGAAAGTTTTATATTTTTATATTTTGCTTTTGTTGGTTTTTCAAATTTTGTATTTTGTTTTTCAAAAATATTTTATAGAAGAAAAGGAAAATCAAAAATAGAAGATATAGAGAATGAAGAGGAAGAGTTTACAGAATTGGAACCCTCTGATGAACTGGGTTCTGAGATATTTGATTCACCTGCAACCAAAGACGAAGAGATTTCACAAATAACAGTGTTAGAAGTATTTGATTCCTCACTCTGAGGGTGTTCACTATCAATGGTTGTAATGGTTTTACTTCCTGTATCCTGATGATTGTCAGTATTATCTGTGTTGGTGCAAGTATCAAAAATCTTTCCAGTGGGAATCCATCTAAGACCTACTTTGTTGAAAACTTTTCTCGTGGGTATCCACCTAAGGTGAGATCTAGGAGTTGTTTTATTTTCAGATACAGCGGAAGACTCATTTTTAGAAAAACTACGTCCTGAAGAGATCCACCTAGTAGGTTTCTTATCCATGTTCATCTTATCAACGGGTTTGTTTCTGTTTGGTGTCTTAGTGGATTGTACCTTGGCATCATGATTAGCTGAAAAAGCACATTTTTGACATGTAGGACAGACAGATTGAACATTCTTGTCTAAAACAACTTTAACTTTGTCACTACAGTCTTTTGAAAATTGTTTCTTGTCTGGAAAAGACTTAGAATCTCTAGTGTTGTTTTCTACATGCATAGCATTCTGCTTCCCGTAACTACTCTTAGATGCATGCCAATTCCTAGTCGTTTGATGGTTCCTAGGTAATGGTTTACAACTAATAGTATTGCTTTGAAATCTTGTAGAATTCATCACCTTAGATGTTGCACCTAGAATTCTGTCTTTTCGAGTCTGTGCCTTTTTCCTAGCTTATTCTAGATAGTGATTGCTGACCATGTCGTTAGAACCAACAGATTCTTTAACTGGATTTTTGGTCACATTTCGTGTACTAGTTTTAGAAATGCCAGGTTTAAACACATTTTCTTTATCAAAAATAGGTTTTTCAAAACCTTTGATAATTCTCTTTTTAATAGGCAAAGTCTGTGGAGTGACTGTTTTTGACATATCATTTTTCTCATTGACTTTTGGAGGAAACTGAGAAATAGACATTTTTTGTTTGAAAACCGGTTTAGGAACATTTGTTTTCTCCTCAGTCAATGGTTTTGCAAACTTAGTATCCACAGCCTTCCCTTTTAGACATTCCAACTGAGCTCTCAAAAGATCATTTTGCTCTTTCATGTCCTTGTAGGCACGCTCATACGACAGTTTGTCATACTTGCATTCCTCATATTTTCGATCAAGTTGTTTAAAATAGGACACGTTTTCTTTTTCAAGTTTTTCAAGAGCATTATCATATTTTGAAACAATTGCGGAGGTCTCAAACTAGAGTCTTTCATGATCTTCAACAGAATATGTTTGTAAAATAATGGACATGATATCAGTAGTCATAACATCTTCGAAGAGAGACTCATTTAAATTTTCCAAAACTTTGATTTGTTCAACACTTTCATTAGCTTGCTTTACCAGGGATTTGTGGTCCTTGACAAAGTCGCCTGTTTCTTTCAAAAACGCTTGTTCAAAATGATATACCCTCGAATTGATGTTATTAAGCGGAGGGGCAATTTGAGTTTCAGAAAAAGCTTTTGTTTCGTCATCATGACGAGTAAACCAGATGTTAGTAGTAATATTGGTTTTAGTTTTAACAGTCTCTTGAAGATCCGCAATTCGAGTTTTCACATTGTCTAAAATACTTCTCGCATCACTTGTGTTAAAAGGATTGTTTGAAGACATTTGTTCAATGTTCGAAAGAGATTTTGAGACAACAACTGGTTTTGAAACTGGTTTTGAAACTTGTTTTGGAACTGGTGTTGACACACTGTTTGAAACACTGGGTGTTTGACTTTTCTTTTTGAGAAACAAAAGTAATTCCATTAATTTTGTTCCATTTGTTATAATCAATTGGTTTTAGATCTGGATTCTTTTGTTTCATTTTTGATCTACTCTCATCAGATAGTTCTAAAGTTTCAAGAGAATCACGAACAATTATAGGTTCATGCACAGCTTTTCCATTATTCAACACATTCTGTTCTTTCTGAGCTTTCTTGAGGAAACAAGGAGGTGAGTTACCAAGAGCCATTTTTTGTGTTGTATGAAAATACGAATTTGTTTGATTAATCAGCATATTAGTTGATTTAGCTGAATGACCCGTTGTAACAAGCAAATTTTCCAATTTTTTTATTATTTCATCTTTATCAAGAATTTCATCAAGAAGAGAATCTTCTCGTTTTGAAAAATCAGTAATCAACAGTTTCTTCTCTTTTTCATGATCAGAATACGTTGCTTTTTGTTTAGAAAGTTGGTCTTTTAGTTCAGAAATTTCCTTGTTTAAAGGTTTTATTTTTAAGTTCAAATTCACATCAAGCGTGTTATACTTGATTTGCAATTGATTTTCTCTTAAAACGGAATCTCGATAACCAATTTCTAAATCTGACTCTTTGTTTTTGTGAAATTCAAAAGCTTTTGCGTTCTCCTTGTAACTCTCAAGCTCAGCGGTCAATTTAGCATTCGCTGCCTTAACTTCGCGATTGACTGTTTTAACGTTCTCAATCTCAATACCACAATTATTGATTAATGTTTCAAAATAAGCACGTGTTTCCTCATCATTAGCACCATTCTATTCACCATGACCTCCATTAGGATCCATATATGGAGTTTCAGATTTAACATTGCTATTAACTTGCTCCCCCACATATGTGTCATAATAAGGTTCGGGAGACACAAAATGTGGCTTCTCATGAGTAAACGAATTAGCAACATTACTATAATTTGGTACCTCATTGAGTGGATCTGTGTCGTAGACGGGAGTTGTGTCACAAGTACTGCATGATGTTGTGTCCTGCTGGTTGACTGTAAGACATTAATTTGCATTATCGTTTGCTTTATCTGCCCGTCTTGGATATAGAATTTCGTATTCCTCAGCAGTCAACTCTATTCCTAATTTTTCTTTTTGTGCTAACAACACCCTGTACTTGAGGTTCAGAGGTAGCATGCTGACCCGACGATACCCTGAATCTTGGCTTTGAGGTTCGGAGGAAGCATTGTGAACCGAAGTCATAAAACAGTTATTCCCATTTTGATATCCCATATTCTGATTCAGAATTTGTCCCCCCTGATGTCCAACATACTGTCCTGCATATTGCATCTGATTCCCCATTTGTATATCCGTAGCAACTCCTTGCTGATTCCTGATAACATCTCCCATGTGTCCTTCTTGACTCATATGAATACTTGGTTGAGAAAATTGTGTATTGTACGATGAAATCCATGGGTTGTTATTCAGTGTAGAGTAACCACTGTTGATTAATGCATTGGCGAATGCAGCAATAGCATTTATGAAATTAGTTGTAACACGATCTTGCATAGTTGCCATTGAAGAAGGTATTAAGATAAAGTTGATGTAGGATCGATTCAACGATAAAGGAGTTGTGTTTAAAAGTTATTGCCGTTTGAAGTTTTGCTGAAAGTTGTACTCGTGAACTCGGTTCTCAGGCGTAAAAAAAATTTTCTCCCAAAATTTGAAATTCACTATAAAAATCAATTCTAAGGATGTATGAAAAATTTGAGTTTTGACAATTTTGACGCCAAATTTGACCGAAAAAATTTGAATTTAGGTCCAAAAATTTGAATTTTTGACCAAAATTTTCCAAGTTATACCAAAATTTGAATTTCGCGTAAAAATTGAACGTTTAGACTCCCCTAAAATTTAAATTTCGCGTAAAAATTTCGCGTAAAATTTTCCAAGTTATACCAAAAAACTCTTTTTTTTTAAAAAAAACGTAGAAAGAGCTTAGGCGTAGAGAGAAGAAGTTACGCGTAGGATGCTTAGGCGTAGGATTCTTATGCGTAGGATGTTTAGGCATAGGATTCTTATGCGTAGACAGAACTTACGCGTAACAATAGAGTTATGCGTAGACTAAAAACTTAAACGTAGAATCCTTATGCGTAGGATTTACTTATGCGTAAGACAAGCTTAGGCGTAAGAAAATGCTTATGCGTAAGAGATTATACGCGTAAGATTTAGCTTATGCGTAAATCTAGGATTTTGCCCAAAAATCCTTTACACTATCACAGTGTAAAAGATATCCAATAGTCGAAGTGTTCCACAAACTTATCCAAGTGAGGGAAGCACTGAGTCACCGTTATAGCTCGAAGAATCTGCACCAAAAGCTTATGCGTAAAAACCAAAAATTCTTACGCGTAGACCTTACGCATAGGATTAGGGTTTTAACTTTTCTTACGCGTAAAAAGAGGGTTTTGACCAAAAGATGACTTACGCGTAAAAAATGCCCAGAAATGCAAAAACGCTACTTTTTCACCCAAAAACATGATTCCAAACGATTTCTTATGCACAAACGATTTCTTATGCACAAACTTCTTCCAAAACACTTAAAGATCAATAAAGTCTACAACTTTAAGCTTAAAACCACGTAAAAATCAAACCTTTAAGCAAAAAGCTTGCGTTTTTATATAAAAAATGAAACTTGGAGAAAAAGTTTCAACAAAACTCGAACACAAACACTCCTAAACCACTGTTAGGCGATTGATACCAATTGTAGGACCTCAAATATATCAACCTTATCACGAAACCCACCTAATCACACGTATGTGTAAAGAACACGAACCACACAAAGCTTGTGATATGCGTAGGAATAAGAAGTAAGAAAGATTAAGTAAAGATGGTGGTACAAGAGATGTATTCGTATGTATATGTTTAGAGAGAAAGGGAGAAGAAGATGAAACACTATTTCATAAGTAAAACACACACAAAACACACTCAAGCACACCCCTCAAATGAGACTTTTAGGGGTATTTATAGTACAAAGTAAAACGCCCTAATGGGCTTTCCATGGGCTTCGTGGATATGGGTTGGACATGGATTGGATGACAACTTATACAAGGCTAGCTTAACATAACATCTAGCCATTTAGCTTAGTCCAATCCATGAGCCCGTTGACTATTCTAATACGATATCTAACACACGTTACAAAGTTCCTAAATGTGAATGACCATCACTTCTAATAAAAACTATTAAGGCTAACAGCTTTCCTTAATGGCGATCTCAAAGAAGTAGTCTATGTCAGTCAACCGAAAGGATTTGTGAATTCCGAGCATCCTACCCATGTCTACCATCTGAAAAAGGCTCTCTCAGGCTTGAAGAAGGCTCCAAGGGCATGGTACGATACTTTTTCAAAGTTTCTTTTGGTAAACGGATTCTACAAAGGTGATGTTGACCCTACACTGTTCACTCAAAAATCAGGCAAACATTTACTTCATGTTCAAATATAAGTTAATGGTATTATCTTTGCCTCGACCGACCTAAATGAATGTGATCGTTTTTCCTAAGAAATGAGTTCTAAATTCCAAATGTCAATGATGGGACAAATGTCATTTTTCTTAGGTTTACAAATTTCTCAAAGTCCCGGAGGCATTTTCATAAATCAATCTAAATATGCTAATGAAATATTAAAGAAATTTGGATTTGATTCTAGTGGCCCTGTTGACACTCCCATGGAGGAGAGAACAAAAATGGATGAGGACCTCTCGGGGATCCCCGATTGATCAAACTAATTACTGTAGTATGACTAGATCCTTGATGTATCTCATTTCCATTAGAACAGATATTATGTTCGTTGTATGCATGTGTACTCGGTATCAGGCTAAGCCTACCAAGAAGCACCTTGAAGTGGTTAAACGTGTCTTTCGGTATCTCCAAGGAACCATTAACATGGGACTCTGGTATCCGAAGGACACCGCCATGGCACTAACAGCCTATGCAGATGCTGACCATGGAGGGTGTCAAGATACACGTCGAAGCACGTCGGGAGGTGCTCAAGTTTTGGGTGACAAATTAGTGAGTTAGTCTTTAAAGAAGCAAATGAGTACTTCCATATCTTCCACAAAGGCTGGGTACATTTCCATGTCAACATGTTGTGCTTAAATCTTATGGATGAGATCCCAACTATCTGACTATTTCTTTGCATTCAACAAGATTTCTCTGTACTGTGACAACAAAAGTGCCATCGCTCTCTGCTGCAACAATGTCAACACTCACGATCAAATAACATCAACATCCGACATCAGTTCATCAAGGAAAAAGTTGAGAACGGTTTGATTGAACTCAACATGTAAGGACTGAGTACCAGTTGACAGACATCTTCACTAAAGCTCTACCAAGAGATCGATTTCAGTTTATCCTCTCACGACTCGGCTTGAAGAGTCTGCAGCCGGAAACACTCAAACGAATTCAGGAAGAGAATGAGGAGTAATGGAGTTGCTTCGCATATCTTTTGTATATATTTATCAAAAATCAAAATACAAAACATAAAACCATCAAAAACCCATAAAAATCAGAAAATCAGTAAATACCAAAAATATTTTTCTCAAGGCATGTCTTCTGGCAACGATAACATCTACGGTCCTAGAAATATCATTCAATAATGACACATGATTTTAGATGAAGCTCGAGCAGAAGTTCAAATGATTTTCAAAACATGCCTAAATATGGTTTGCTATTATTTCAGATAAGCAACCCGTTTTTTCAAATAAGGAAAGTGCTACACAAAATCGACTTTCATAAATAACGAGCACTTATCCTAAAAAAAACTGAGGAAAGCACATTGCCAAAAGGACGGCTGTTCCTACACAAATGTTTTTATTTCTATGATTCTTTAGAAAAATATTTGTTTTTTCAACTAGTGATAACATGTTGTTTGAAAATAAACCGGACTCAAATTTTTGAAAATCAAACGGACTCCATTTTGTCATAATATTTGTCACTCAATCAATGACTTAGGTCATCGAGTGATGGGGAGAGTGATTTCAAACTTCATATTTTCAAACGATAGATTATCAAATGAGTCCATTTGTACGTTATAAGTGGTGAATAAAAGATTTGGTGTTATGTGTCTATGTATGATCTTTCTTATACTCAAAGATCTTTCAAAATGAAAATTTTTGTTTATTCAAAGATCTCTCAAAATTATCATACCTGACACTAACCCTCTCCCTCATAGATTAAGGGAGAGCGGTGTAATTTTCCTTTATCAGTATGTATTAAAACAAACCACATTTTCTCCCAAATTTTCTAACTTATTTAAATCAATTGAGATCACAAATCTCAAAAGGTTTGAAATTTTTGATCAGGGAGAGAATGTGATTTAAATATTAAAACTGATAAAAATGTGGTTGTTTAAGACTCGAACATGCACTCCTCCCTCCATGTGCTAAACGATTTCAAATACCGATGCACGTGTTGAAGGGGGCATTTATAAAAAATCAAAAACAATTGAGGTACAAATGCTTTGATATTCTATGACAAGTACCTTGATTGGTTTTTCAATTGGTTTGTCAATGGCAATTGTGGAGGAACACCAAAGACCGACCTTGCATTAACTTTAGTGGAGTTATAAGGATAGTAAGGTTACGTATTAGTTCCCACGATCCCGCCAGAGCCGGAGGGATCTACCCATGGACAATCCACTAGATAGTGTAGAAGTCCTTAGGTATGATTAAAAAAGGAGAAAAGTGAGAATAATGGAAGAGTGCCGACTGAGATGGAGCTAGGACTGGAACAAACCCAACAAGGTTCTAGTGATGAAATCTCGGTAAGAACTGAAGGGGTTGAAGAATGAAAAAGAAATATAAAGATAAAGGGTGAAAAGAAATAGCCCTCCAAATATTCAACCTTAGCGCAGAAACTGGATTCAATACATATGCTACTGGTGGTTACTAAGGTAACGCCGGTATTGAAGACAAGACGTCATGGACCCAGTGACGCACTGCACTAAACTTCCCAGATACTCAAGTTCTTTTAAAAGACTTGTTTCATTCTCACGGGGAACCGATGTAATCTATCGACTTTCTCTTAGAGATGGTTGATATTGAAAAAGGAGACCCTCTCCCTAGTCTCCGCATAGGAAAACCAATGTAAACTATTGAGTCTAGAGCCAAGAGATCATCAATAAATCTCATTAGGACACACTGTCAATATGCTTACTGTTTCATACACTATGAAAAGTAATAGAATATAGATTAAGAGTCCTACGCATTATCCATGTGGTATTGCTAGAACATCTGAGTGATATGCAAAGTATTCACAATGAAGATGGAAATCCTGCTAGAGCCAACATCAAACAAGCTCTTGATGGGTGACATGTGAGATCCTTCATGCATCAAACTTTTGAAAACTGGAAAACAACGATGGGGCAATTTACATTTGAATCAACCTTGTTCCAGTAAAGGAATTGACGTATACTTTTGGGAAAACATTTTGATGTGCTCAACAATAATTTTCTAGCACATCGACTGTGCATAAATTTTTCAAACAAAATTTGTAACTTATAGGATTTCACAAACACATCAAACCAATAACATATGGGGCGTATACAATGTTTAGAGAGAGAAAGTTCTAGAGAAAGAAAGGGAAGAGAGTTGGAAACTATGTGAAACAAAGAAAAATGGTATTGAAGCTCCAACCCTCTACCTTGGGAGGTATAGGGTATTTATAGTTTTCTTACAAGACTCGCCTCCTACGGGCTGTGGATCAGGCATACAGTGGGTAAAGACCTGTCCGTCCTCCACGGTGTTACTTAACTAAATACTAACTAATATTAAATGACTACGACTACGAGCTTTCTAACGATTACATATACTTGAGGTGACCGACACTTTAATGACTGGATTTTCTAAATCCTAACAATCTCCCCCTAAGGGAGGTCACCTCAATTTACACATAATACAAATAGATATTACATTAAGATTGTTCTTGGATTCTTGTTTAAGTTCATTACTTTGTAGCCCGTAGTCTTTGATTCTTCATGTTTTGCTTGTTTGGATAATTCAAGTGGAGGTCTTTAACTGATCCACGTGATGATGAGTTTTGAGCCAGCTTTGAGATCATCAGCTTGCATAAATCTCAGACTCTTCCATTGTAGTGGTGACATTATGTGATGTTGTGACAGTGGACCGACATGCTCACATTCTGGATCATGATTTCTTTTCATCAGAGTAGCGGAAGCTTTAGTTGATTCATGATATTTGCAGCAGCGTAGCAAAAGCATGGAGTGAGAATATCAGAGTCATTGATGCACTAATCATGATTTCTTTTGAAATGAATGTGTTGTGTGAGCATGCGGCTATGGATTGACCTCTCCATTCTGATCAGCTGCAAATGTTGGGTGTACCTGTATACAACAGTTAGCAATAAAGTGCACGAAAGTGTCTTTGATCACTTTCATTGAATTGAGGTACACGGCCCACGGTTCCCCGTTGATCAGTACAAGTATTGCCTGTGATCAGGTATAATTCCGAAGAATCTCCTTGACAGGGTTTCGCAGCTGCTCTAGCCGTTCTCAAACCTAAACGTCTCAAAGAAGACAACACGGAATGAGTGAACCAGCGAATTTGAGATTCACTGATTGATGAAAAGAGATTTGAAAAACAATCGTGTACTGCTCAATATAAATTGTTTTTGCAATACAACGAAAGTTTTAAGGAAAATCAATTATCAATCATAAAAACCTATTATTTTAAAATATTAATACACAGCCGATGTGCTAGAGAAAAGAGTTTTAAGCACAACGACCGGTTTTTCAAAGGTATCCGTCAATCCATAACCTGAACCAGGATTGATTCAAAATTTTGAATCGCTTCATTGTTTTTGTTCAGTTGTCACATGGTTGATCTATTGGATAGATCTCACATGCCACCTACCAAGAGCTTATTTGATGTTGGCTCTAGAAGGCTTTCCATCTTCATTGTGAATATGTTAGCATATCACTCAGATGTTCTGGTAATACCACAAGGATAATGCGTAGGACTCTTAAAATATATTCTCTCTTTCCACATTGTGTGAAACAGAGAATCTTCATTGATTTTGTCCTTAATGAGATTTATTGATGATCTCGTGGCTCTAGACTCTATTGTGCACATTTGGTTCCTATGCCGGAGACTAGGGAGAGGGTCTCCTTCTTCAATATCAACCATCTCTATGAGAAAGTCGATAGATAATGTAGGTTCCCCTGTGAGAATGAAACAAGTCCTTTTAAGAGGAACTTGAGTAGCTTGGGAAGATGTAGTGCAGTGCGTCACTGGGTCTATGACGTCTTGTCTTCAATACCGGTGTTACCTAGGTAACAGCCAGTAGCATATGAATTGAACCCGGTTTCTGCCCTAAGGTCGAAATAATGGAGGGCTATTTCTTTTCACCCTTTTCACATTTATTTCTTTTTCATTCTTCAACCCCTTCAGTGCTTACCGAGACTTCATTACTAGAACCTTGTTGGGTTTATTTCAGTTCTAGCTCTATCTCAGTCTGCACTCTTCCCATATCTCACTTTTCTCCTTTTTTCATCATACCTAAGGACTCTACACTATCTAGTGGATTATCCCTGGGTAGATCCCTCCGACTCTAGCGGGATCGTGGGAACGAATACCTAACCTAACCATCCTTATATCACCATACATAAAGTAAATTTGGTCGGTCTTTTTGGTATTGTTCATCAGCCATTGGAACCAATTGAAAACCATTTGAAAAACAATCCAGGTACTTGTGATATATTATCAAAGCATTTTGTACCTGAATCGTTTTTGATATTTTAGAAAACGGCTCCTCCTCAACATGTGCATCATATGTTTGAAATCATTTTGGCACATGGAGGCAAGAGGAAGAATTCACTTCTTTGATAAATATTTTCTAAAAATATCGACATCACTTTCCCGATCAAAATCAGTGTTTCACATACAGTTAAAGATATTTTCGGGAAAGAATGTGGTTTTCAAAAATTTGCTCCCCCTCAATATGTGCATCTGATTTTGAAATTGTTTAGCACATATTAGGGAAAAACTGCACTTAGAGACAAATCAATCACATTTTAATCCATTTTGGTTTGATGTAGATGCTCCCCCTTAACATGTGCATGGAAAATTTGAAATCGTTTGGCACATTTAGGGAAGGGAGCATGTTAATCACGTATTAAACCATTTATCGAATTATCAGTTTAAATCCAATTTAAATCACAAATTCTCCCCCGATCATAATTTTCAAATCCTTGGAGATTTGTGATCTCTATTGATTTAAATTAAATTTTGAGAACTTTTGAGGAGAATAGTGATTTGCTTTTGAAAAACATTTTAACTGATGAGGATCGGACTTTGAGACTTTAAATTCCATTGATCAATCATGCATAAATATCTATTGAAAACATAACATTAGCCAAGGTCTTGAACCATTTGTATAAAACATTGTTCATTTTGATTATCCAAAAGTAGACCTTGCTCTTTTACGTGCCAATTGTTTGAAAAATAACCTTCTTGATTGAATTGAAATCATTATCCCCCTCAATCAATGACATGATTTGTTGATTGAGTGTTAGAGATTTTGACAAAGATAAGCCCGGATGATTTTTCAAAAGTAGAGTCCGAGGTATTTTCAAAGCAATTTTGTTTTCATTAGATGACAAATATTTTTCAGAAGAATCATTAGAAGGAAAAATATTTGAAAAGAAAATATTTGTCTTTTTGTTGACAAACATTGTTTTTAGAATCAGAGCATGAGATTTGAAAAATAAGATTAAGCATGGCTCTGTTCTTTCTTTTTAAAACGGGTTACTGTCTGAAATGACAATAAACCACCATTTTTCTCCGTCTCATTTTTTTTTATAAAGTAAATTATGTACATTCGAAGAACATCTAAAAACCAAAGACATTCTTTGAATGTCAACACAAAGTCCGTAGATGTTATCGAATTAAGAAAAACATGACAAAATAACAATATTTTTGGGATTTTTCAAGATTTTCTAATTTTTATGGATTTTGAAAATTTTATATTTTTCTATTTTCTTTTGAGGGTTTTGAAATTTTGTATTTTGCTTTTTGAATAACTATTTACAAGAGATGGATGAAGAAAAGCTTTTACTCCTCGTCTTCCTCTTGAAGACGTTTGAGTGTTTCCGGTTGTAGACTGTTTAGACTAAGTCGTGGAAGGATAAACTCAAAACGTTCTCTAGGAAGAGCTTTGGTGAAGATGTCTGCTAACTGGTATTCAGTCCTCACAAAATAGAGTTCTACCAAACCTTTTTCCACTTGTTCCATAATGAAATGATGTCGAATGTCGATGTGCTTTGCTCTTAAATGTTGAACGTTGTTGCAAGAGAGAGCAATGGCACTTTTGTTATCACAATACAGAGGAATTTTGTTGAATTCAAAGCCATAGTCAGATAATTAGGATCTCATCCATAGGATTTGAGCACAACAAGATGACATGGCTATGTATTCAGCCTCTGTAGAGGATATAGAAGTACTCATTTGTTTCTTTGAAGACCAGCTCACAAGCTTATCACCCAAAAACTAAGCACCTCCAGACATACTTCGACGTGTATCTTGACATCCTGCATGGTCAGCATCTTCATAGGCTGTTAGTGACATACCGGTGTACTTCGGGTACCAAAGTCCCATGTTGACGGTTCCTTGGAGATACCGAAAGACCCGTTTAACTGCTTCAACGTGCTTTTTGGTAGGCTTAGCCTGGTATCTAGCACACATGCATACAGCGAACAGAATATCAGGTCTACTGGCTGTGAGGTACATCAGGGATCCAATCATACTTCGATATTTCATTTGATCTACCATGATCCCTGAGTGGTCCTCATCCAGTTTGGTACGCTCCACCATGGGAGTGTCAACGGTGTCACAAGTATCAAATCCAAATTTCTTTAAAATTTCATTAGCATATTTAGATTGATTGATAAAAATGCCTTCGGGACTTTGTGAAATTTGTAATCCCAAGAAAAATGACATTTGTCCCATCATTGACATTTGAAATTTGGAGCCCATCTCCTTAGAAAAACGATCACATTCATTGGGGTCAGTCGAGGCAAAAATAATATCATCAACATAGATTTGAACGTGAATTAAATGTTTGCCTGACTTTCTGGTGAACAATGTCGGATCAACTGCTCCTTTGCTGAATCTAGTAGATAGAAGGAACTTTGATAGCGTATCATACCATGGCCTTGGAGCTTGCTTCAAACCGTAAAGAGCCTTCTTCAAGCGATAGACATGAGTAGGATGCTCTGGATTCACAAAACCTTCAGGTTGGCTGACGTATACGACTTCTTTAAGATCTCCGTTAAGAAAAGCCGTCTTTACATCCATCTGATAGACTACCATGTTCTTACTTGCAGCATTATCCAGGAAGATTCTGATTGCCTCGATGTGTGCAACCGGAGCAAATGATTCTTCAAATTCAATAACCTCCTCTTGACGGTATCCTTTTGCAACCAATCTAGCCTTGTTCTTTAATACATCGCCATGCTCATCAAGTTTTACTTTGAAGATCAACTTTAGAGCAATGATCATAGCACAGTCAGGAGCAGGTACTAATTCCCATACATCTAGTCGATCAAACTCATGAATTTCTTCTTGCATGGCATTAAACCAGCTGTCTTCGTTCATGGCAGTTTTAACGTCTTTTGGTTCGATCTTAGAGAGTACAGAGTTGAAGAAGCACCATAAGGCATCAGTTGCAAGTTGTTTACGAGTGGATACTCGACGAGAGGGATTTCCGATGATGTTGTCAATGGATGATCATGTGTCCATTTTCTAAGGTGTTCGTGTGGTTGTTGTTGAGGAACTAAAGTAGCAGAGTCGTTTTCTCCTGATGAAGATGGTTCTGATGATGGTTCAGGAGCAAATATGTTCTCAAAGGGAGCATCTTCGGGAGTAGCAAAGGGGTTATCTCCATCATAGGTGCCAGAAACAGTTCCATGATGTACACTTGATGATTGGGGAATTGAAGATGATACAGAGTGATCAGCAGCAGGCACTTCTTGACTCACTGACATAGAAACTGAAGGGTTATCTACGTTGACAGGGATAGGAGCAGCCTCTGTTTATGGATTTGACAGATCATTAGCAATTTGCTCATAGTGTTCATCAAACATTGGATCAAATAATTTTTTCAAATCATCTTCTGAAGGTGGTACATATGGAGTTGCTGGTGAGGAATTTTGTACAAGAGTAGAAATGATGGGACTACTTAATGGAGGTTGTGATGCAGGTCCAGAACTTGATCGTCCTGGAGCCATTTGACCGGACAGCTCATCGAACGTGACATGAATAGTTTCCATGATATCTCGAGTTCTTTTGTTGTAGATTTGGTAACCCTTCTTGTTTGATGCATAACCTACAAAAACTCCAATGTCCGCCTTAGCTCTTAATTTACCTAAATCTTGACCGTCATTCGTTGGATAGCACAAATCACCAAACACACGAAGGTAGGAGAGATCAGGTTTTCGTTTATGGACAAGTTTGTATGGAGTTTTTCCATGAGATGTGTGTATGAGGGAACGATTTTGGGTGTAGCAAGCAATGGCAATGGCTTCAGCCCAAAGAAACATTTGAACCTTTGAATAAATTAGCATTGTTCTTGCAGCTTCAACAAGGGTCCAATTTCGTCTTTCAACTATACCATTCTGTTGAAGAGTGCGTGGAACACTTCTTTGATGACTGATTCCAAAGCTTTCATAAAATTGACTTAGGTCTTTGTTAACAAACTCAGTGCCATTGTCTGTTCGAATAATTCTAACAGTCTTGTTAAGTCGAACCTGAAGCTGCTTGATAAGTTTGCTGATGACATCTGAAGTTTCATCCTTTGTCCTCAAAAACTTTACCCAAGTAAATCGAGAGTAGTCATCAACAACGACTAAAATATATTTCTTCCCATTTATCGTTTGCACTCTCATTGGTCCGCACAAATCCATATGAAGGGTATGAAGAACTTCCATAACTGAGTTTGCAGGTTTGGGTTTGTGGGCATATTTCCTGCTTTTTCCCAATTGGCATGCTGAACAAAGATGATATTTTTCATATTTTAATCTGCGTAAGCCTCTTACAAGGTCCTTTCTGGATAGATCATTAATGGTGTCGAAGTTCAAGTGATTGAGACGACGATGCCATAACCATGACTTTGTTTTCGAAGCCTTTGACAACAAGCAGATTGGAGAAGACTTAATCATGTCTTCGATAGAGATGGTGTATAGATTTGAACCCCGTGTTCCTCTTAAAAGTTCCACACCATCAAGTTCTCTAACGAAACAAGTATGTTTTCTAAAAGCCACCTCTAGATCGGAATCACAGAATTGACCAACAGAAAATAGATTATGACCAAGACCTTCTACATAATATACCCTGGAGATTACACTATCACCAACAACATAGTCTCCATAACCCATAATTGCACCGAAATGATCGTTCCCGAATCTAGCAGTCCCGATGAATTTACTCACGAAGTTCATGAGCCGCGACCGGTCTCCAGTCATATGCTTGGAACAGCCTAAGTCCAGGTACCACAGAACGATTTGAACGATCTGCAGTTGAACACAAACAAGAATGGAAAACTGGATAATTGGGATCCCCATGCAAGAATGGGTTCCATTTGGTTAGTAACAATGATTGGAATACCCACATCGGAAGTAGAAACAATGGAATCATCAGGGATTGATGCAGTGCTAGTGTATGCATTAGACTTATTCAAAGTATGTTCACTTTTTAAAGGAATAGTTCTACCAGTAGGCATCCATTTCCTAATGGGCATTGATCTGGATATTTTGGGGCACAATACATTAAGACTAAATTTGTGTCCAGTAGGAATCCACTGATAACCTACATTACTAAATTTTCTTCCTGTGGGTTTCCAATGTTTTCTAATCTTCTTCCGCCTTTGCTTTCTTGCCTTTTTAGCTCGATTTTTTGAATTAACAGTTTTAACTAGGTATTTAACAGCATTAATCAAATGATTAGTAACAGAAACCAAGCAATCATCATTACATGTTTTGCCAAAAGTAGCATAATTCGAATTAATTACAGTACGCTTATAGTTAATACTAGAATCAACACAATTCGTTTTATTCAACTCAAACTTAATGTTCCTAGGGTGGTCTTCTACTCTCTACCATTGCACATTCTTAGCTTGCGAGGTGTTATCTTGCTTTGCATTGCCAGGAGGATTTGACCGGCTTGCTTTTGTGTCACTGATTACTCCTGTAGAGGGAATTATGGGAACATTAGTTGGTTGGGCTACCTTTTGCATTCCTGAACTAGAAGTGCAGGGATCTGAACTACTTGAAGGCACTTTAGAGTTCACTTTCTTAACGCTGGGCATAGAATGGGTTGCATACTTAGCACTAGGCATAGAACAAGGCATCACAGCTTTGTCTTTCTCACATAAGGATTTAGGACATGTTGCTCTTAAACATTCTAACAGCTCCTGAGATCGTTTGGCCTGAATGCAAGCAAACCTAATTTTACTATCAAGTGGCTTGTTTATGAAATCCTCTTCTACAATCTCACGGAGACATTCTAGACTATCCTTATGGTGAGCAAAATAGTTATGAAACACAAGTTCGTTATTTCTAAGATGAGGATGAATGTATTTAACAGTCACAGTATATTTAGAGTCTGCAGATGACTTTGATGCAACATTCTCATTAAAGACAAGTGGCATTTTCCCTTTTACCTGACTCCTCAGATTCTCAATTTCCTTTTGTAAAGACGTTATTTTTTCATTGTTCTTGTCACGAGTGACTTTCATTGAATCATATAACTCTTTAAAGTGTTGTCTAACCTTTTCATTTTCTTCTAGAAAACTCTCATTTTCATTTTGTAAAGCATTAACCAAGTTTTGAAGATGAAAAGTTTGAGAACACTGAGAATCTAAAGGAGGAGGTATTTGGGAGCCAATCACATTGTTCTTTTCACCCTTTAATTGTGAAATTTGGGCTTTCAACTTTCTGATCGTGTTACAGTGAGCTTGAATCTGTTCGTCACGTTTGTTTATTTCAAAAAGTGCATCAAACTCTGGAACATTTGAGGATGTCTTGATGTTTGAGGTTTTGACATTTTCTTTGAGATGTTGATATTTTAGTTGCAAATCAAAATGTTCAACTTCTAGCTTAGAAAGATGTTTTACCAGATTATCGTGATCATCCTGATCAATTTTCTCATTTATTTCTGAGTTTTTGTTTTCAAGCTCAATGACACGATCATGGGAAACTTTCAAAGCAACAGTTAATTCATGAAATTAAGAAGCAGTAATAGAATGCTTAGTAACAGTATAAAATACATCTTGAGCCACACAACTCAATACTAAGTTCTCATTTAAGATATGCAGATTCTTCCTTTCAATTTCATTATATTTGAGTTCCTGTTCATAATCATTGACCTCAACTATCATTGCATCAAATTCCTTTTCCATTTCTTTAATATCTGAGTTTATCCCTTTTTGAAGACTCTCAAATTGACCTTTTAATTGTTTAAAGAAAGGCATGACCTCAGTTAAATAGCATTCTTTAGTTTGCTCAAAACCCCTCTCCCCTTCAGTTATCCCAGTAGGTGTGATCCTTTTCTTACATGTCTTCTCAAAATCAACAAATAGTTGATGAACAACATACAGGCTGATTAAGGTCTTGCTCTTAGTAGGAATAGATCTAGGAACTAAATGCATTGGTGTATTCGGAGGATACACAGTTGCTGGAGGCATTTTCCTAAGGGGAGTGTTTGTTTTAACAAGTGCATTAGCTTTTTGCATATCTATGTCCTTTTTCCAAAAACCTTGTTCTGGGGTTAATAGGGTTTGAGGCTTAAATCTGTTTAGGGAAATCCAATTTTCTTTAGTGTAATCATGGGGTTTGAACATTATGTTTTGCTTTTCACACTCAGGATCTTTTAGCTTCTTATTCATTTTCTCCCTAGTGACTTCATCTAATTGCCTATCTTCCTCAGTGCACTCAGCGCAACTAGGTTTCTACTTAGGCTTAAGGATTTCATTACCATCATATATTACCTTCTGAGCTTCTCTAGCCACTTTATCATATTCAGGATTGGGTTCCTTTACGAGGGGAATGCTATGCTTATCGCTGAGAACTCTATGCTTAGTGATCATGTGAGCAGTCTGAATGCTATTCAAAAGTTTTGATTCCTTAGCATTAAATTCTTGTTTAAGCACTTTAACAAAATCTTGGAGTTCTTGTTTTTGCTTAACATTTTTAGAAAGCTTTTCTTGTAAGGAGTTTAACTCTTGTTTTAACACTTCTTCTCTAAAATTACTTTTTCTAATAATTGTACGCATTTGGTCATCCATTTCCTGCTCACGGGTAGTTAACTCAAACTTAGCACGTTGTTCATAAATAGCAACTTGTTCTTTATAGGCATTCAGTTCAGAGATAACAGAATCATCAGGGGCACATGGAGTGTATTCATCAAAAACATAGTCATCATTAACTGCAGAAGATGCATCACTTGGTACAATCTCACTTTCACTTTGTATCACATATTGATCATATGGGACAATATTACTATTACCTACATTATCCATATCTGATTCATTAGTTACATGTGATTGTACTTTGTTATGCATCTCTTACTCATCAACTTCATCGTATAGTTTTAATACCTCAGAGATGATTGAATCTTTGGAAGGACCAGCCTGCTGTGGTGATGAAACCTTTGGAGAGACCATTGGTGAAATGCTAGCCATGAAGATTGTCTGGGCAGTAGGTTCATCATCGACATCAGAGTCAAATGCATCACAGTCAGCAACTTGAAAGGCATTTTAATGATTGTGACCTATTTCCTGAATTGGCTGCTCATCCACATCAGCATCATAGGTTTTGGCATTACCATCCGCAGGAAACAACAATTCTTCTTCATCCAAAACCGCTCCACTGTCCAGAGCTTGCACCAGCAGCATCTTGTCCCTAAAGTACTCTGCATTTTGAGGGCATTTTGGAGATGTGCAGTTCCTTGCAATGTGTCCATCACCACCACAGTTTTAGCACTTGATTGGCTTTCCTTATCCATGATTGGCATTCCTTCCATGATTCTGATTAGCCACATACCCTCCACTTGCTCCAGGATTACCATAACCTGCTCCAATCATCCCTTGTTCATACCGTTTTCCTTGCACATTCTGCACCACTACCTTACCATCTCTTACAGTAGCTTGATTGTGTGGATTGGATGCTGTTCTGAGGTCATTGTTGGTGTGTGGAGTGGAATTCAGATTTTGACTAACCATGAGAGACAGTTGATTGATGAAGTTTTCCATGAGTGTGTTAGAATCTGGAGGCTTATATGCTGGATCAGGAATGAGCTTGTAATTACCATTACCCGTGGGTATGACTTGAGAAGCTTTGGTGGTAATTCCTACATTGGTGTAGAATGTTGTTGAGTCATTAGATGAGCTTGTCTCTCCCTGATTAGATTTGAATTGTTCAAGAATCATTCGTTCAAACATAGCATGTCTCTCATTCTGAAGCAGGAATGCATACAATTGCTCATAGTTAGTGTTCCTCAAACCCTTAGTTAACTTGACTGAAGTGACAAATTTGTGCCATTCGGGATTCATGTTGTTCATAAACTTTGAGTTTAGCTGAATATTTAGCATAGTCATCTTAATATTCCTCATGTCATTCACAAGCTTATGGAACCTCATGTAATATTCAGTGACACTTTCCCCTGGTTTCATCTAAAAGTGCTCAAAGTCATCATACAGTTGTGATTCTCTGTCTTCTTTAGTTAATTCAGAACCATAGAGAAGCATCTTGACATTGTCCCAAACTGCCTTGGCTTCAGTGTTGTGATTGATTAACTTGTAGATGTCTTTTGGAAGACCCTGAAGTATAATGTTTGAAGCCCTGATATCAGCATCATATCTCTTTTTCTCCTTATCACTGAGCTCATCATACGTCTTTGGTCTGTCCAATCCTAAGATCACTGTTCCATCCACAGCAGTTTCAAGTATGTCTCTTGTAGTCTCAATCTGATAAGGTCCTTCATCAATTGATTTGAGAATGTTAACCCCATTTTCCTTTCCCAAACAGTACAACCTAATTCGTTGAGCCCATGAGTCATAATCAGTTATGTCAAGCATAGGTGGACGAGTATCTGATCCAGCTGCTTGAACGTCCTCAGCTACAGTAGAAACGATAGTAGGTACGTTGTTAGACATGATTACAAGTTCTACGGAATTTTACTATTCTTTGATTAAATCGGGAAATTGATTCTTTCACGGGATTTTACTAAACCAAAAGACCAACCGTAAAAATGTAGCACGAAGAAGTGACAAGTCTCAATAGACAAGTAGCTAAACAGTCAACTCGCTTTGGTATCAACTCGCTAAATAGTCAACTCGCTTCAAAGACAAGTCGCTTAAAGAAACAACTCGCTTAAAACCCAAGTCGCATAAAGAGTCAACTCGCTAAATAGCCAAGTCGCATACAGAGACAACTCGCTTAACAACCAAGTCGCATAAACCAACTCGCTGCCAATACAACTCGCTTAATAGCCAAGTCGCTTTAGAACTCAAGTCGCTTAAAGAATCAACTCGCTTAATAGCCAAGTCGCACAACCCAACTCGCTTCCAATAACAAAGCAACTTGCTTCTTAGAAACGCAACACCGTGGCTCAACTTGCTTCGTACAATATTTAAAAACACCCATTTTATCAATCAAAAACAGCCAAACCACAATGATTCAAGCCTTCCAATTCAAAATCTAAACACATATGATGATCCTAAACACAAAAGTACAATCAAAATTCAAACTTTAACACTAGAAATTGACCAAATGATTCAAACTCTCCTAAACACTTATAACCCCAAAAACCTTATGAAATCCACCAAAACAAAGAGCATGAAAAATGAGTGATCAAACCATGGCTCTTGATACCAATTGTAACTTATAGGATTTCACAAACACATCAAACCAATAACATATGGGGCGTATACAATGTTTAGAGAGAGAAAGGGAAGAGAGTTGGGAACTATGTGAAACAAAGAAAAATGGTATTGAAGCTCCAACCCTCTACCTTGGGAGGTAGAGGGTATTTATAGTTTTCTTAAAAGACTCGCCTCCTACGGGCTGTGGATCAGGCATACAGTGGGTAAAGACCCATCCGTCCTCCACGGTGTTACTTAACTAAATACTAACTAATATTAAATGACTACGACTACGAGCTTTCTAACGATTACATATACTTGAGGTGACCGACACTTTAATGACTGGATTTTCTAAATCCTAACAAAATTATTTGTGATTGAAACTTGATTTTACTCATAAAACTTTCGTCGTATTGCAAAAACTCTTTATTCAGCAATACGCGATTGTTTTTAAAATCAATTTCTCATCAATCAGTGAATCTCAATTTGTTGGTTCACTCACTCTGTGTTGTCTAATTTGAGACGCTCTGGTTTGAGAACGGATAGCTCAAGCTATGAAACCCTGTCAAAGAGATTCTTCAGGATTCTACCTGTTCACAAGCAGTATTTATAATGATCAGCGAGGAACCATGGTTCTTGCAACCCTATTCAACGAAAGTGAACAAAGACACTTTCGTGTGTTTATTACTAATTGTTGTTTGCAGGAACACCTAACGGTTGAGCTGATAGCAAATGAGATGTCACATAACCACATGCTCACACTACACACTCAAAATCAAAGAAATCATGATAATCAAAAGACATACAACAATGCTTACGCAACTCTGATGCATAATATCATGATCCAGCAAAGTGTGAGCATGTCAGTCCAAAAGTCACAACATCACATGGAGGCGATACAACAAAGGATGATCCAGAGATTTACTATGGCTGATGATCTTGATGAAAGCTCAAAGATCACCAAGTCAAGGAACATTCAAAGATCACTACTTGAAGTACAAAGATTGCGGACTTTGAAGAATCAAAGAATACGAACCAGACGATCAAAGACATGTAATAGAATGCTAGAATTCATTATGTATTTTATGGGGTGACCTCCCTTAGGGGGGATTTTTAGGATTTGGTAAATCCATGTTAAAGACTCGGTCACCCTGGGTATTGGCTAGCATTAGAAAATTTGTAGTCTTAAACGTTTATTAGTTAGTTAAGTAACATCGTGGAGGACGGACGGGTCTTTACCCACTGTACATCCGATCCACAGCCCGACAGAGGGCGTTTTGTAAGACACTATATAAGCCATCTCCCACCAAGGGAGAGGGTGGAGCTTCTTATGGAAAACTAGAAGGGGGGTTGAATAGTTTTACCGATTTTAAGTTAGTTTCAAAAACTTTAGATTCGATAATATGTTAGATCTTATGGATGTAGAGAAAGTATAGATCTAATGATAAAGCAAATAAATAAAGTAAAGCAAAGGGATAGAAATGACACAACCGATTTATAGTGGTTCGGCTACAAGGACACCTTCCTTGCCCTACTCCACTCCCCGAGTCACCTACTCGAGAGTTCAAGCACTATGTCAACAAACTCCTTCAACTTGGCGGAGAAGCCTTCACAACATTGCTTACACCTTTTTCCGGTACAAAGCTAAATACCGAGTCCGTAACACGGTGGACCAAACCAACACGACTATTACACAAAAAATATGTGAAATATCAAATACAAGATATTTGCTACAGAAATCTTGCGGAGGAACAAATCAATCAAGGACCCCTTGCTTGGATGACTTGTATAATGCTCGTGATATCGCCTTAAAGAAGGACCTATATGAGAATCACTAAAGAAAGAAAGAAGGAAGTACTCTCTAGATAAAGTGATCTTTTGTTAGAAGAGAATGAGAGTATATGAAAGAATTAGTAAGAAGAGGGGTGAGTTAGAATGAAGAAATGGCTCTCTATTTATAGGCAAATTCTGCCACTATTCCCCGAATCCCACGGATCCCTCACACAAGGGATCCGTCTAGTGTAAACCTAGGGATCCGTGGGACGCTCCTCTTTGCCCATGGGTTTTTTGGTTATGGGTCATGGGTTATGGGTTGGTCCATGGGTATTCCTTTAGATTCAATGTATCTAATGAATACATTGTATCTAGTCAAATGGGTATGGGTCAATGGGTTATGGATATGATCTATGGGTTGTGGTTTTTACCCATCCTAATAAACTATTACAACAAATGATTAATTACAACATTTTTGTATTTAAATGACTATATGTAAATGCTTTACAAAAATAACATGTATCCTTAAAATTGTACTTAAGATAACATTATATTTGTTATCAACAAAACACAAAGAGATCGCAAAATATTAATAAACGTTTTTACGGTTTATTTGTATTAACAATCTCCCCCTTTTTGTTGATGACAAAACATAATGTTATGATGAGTAAAACTTAAGAATAGATGTATGTTTTGAAAGCTCCTAAGTTTTACTTCTTCTCCCCCTTTTTGTCGAAACAAAAAGGTAACCCATCGAAGAAATAAAAGTGTGTAAAAATTAGTCCACGTATCGCTTACTCCCCCTTGACGGTAGCTCCCCCTAGTTTCGGGCGTCAAGTGAAAAAATAAAAAAATCCTACAATTAGAAAGGTTAGTAACATTCTTAAATAATCTTGTGATTGACGAGAATCAAGATTGGGAGCTAAGGTATGTAAACAAGGCCTTGTAATAAAACAACAAAGTGTAGTGGTATTTATGCCACCTACAAGCATGTAAAAATAAGAACAAGACTTGTTCTTGAAAATGACTCAAAATAAAAAGTACTAAAAATAGAAAATAGTAATAATGATTCCTTCCATGCTTGCATAATGTTATGGATGGAGGTTTGGATGAGTAATGGTATTGATGCGATCAAGGATGAGGTTGAGTATGAATCGCATTTCTTCCCTAACTTCTATTGCAATTTCCCTAGTGGATTGGCAATGTTCACAATGTAAGTGATGTGGGTAATTAGTGCGGAAGTCTTCCGGGTTGTTTTGATTTGTGAGTTGCGGAATTTGTGGTGGAAAAATAGGAAAATATGGATCAAAGTCCGGAATGGTTGGAAGTAGTGGTGGAAAAGAACCTAGATGTTCTTGTAGTTTCATGGGAGCTAAGGGTGGTGATGTTTCAAGATCATTGAATATTGTGTTTGGAGAAGTTGCAGGTGTCAAAAAGGCTATTTCTTTTTGTTTTGATTGTTGAGATCTTGTTGGAGTTGTAAGGAGTTCCAAAAGAGTGACTTTAGGTGATGAAGATGGTGTACTTGTTGGTGATGAGGGAGGTGCTATAATGGAAGCATCTTGTGGTGAGTTATTTGATGGTGATGAGCCATTTGATGATGTTTTTGCTAAGCAACAAGATCGGATGCTAATCCGTGCGGATATTCTAGAGTTTGATTGTGGTATTTTGGAAGGTGGTAGTACAAAAGTTTGGGTTTCATGAAGAGGAATGTTTGTACTAGGTGATTCATCTAAGTTGTAAGATCTTTTGGATGACATGGTGTTGTTTATTTGTGAAGATGAGATGAATTATGCAAGCATTTTAGGAGTTCTATATATAGAAAAACAAAGCATTGTAATGAATGCTTGACCCAAAATGTGGATTAAAATCTAATGATTAGATATGAATTTATGGCATGTGATCATGAGAACACAAGCATTAAAGAACATACTCCAAAAAATAAAACAAATGTTGGATTTTTCATCCAAAGTGAGAAAAATAGAAGATAAAAACAGCTTCTGTCTCACGGATCCTTCCCTTGAGGGATCCATCCAGCATGAAGGCTGGGATCCGTGGGTCTGGTGATCCAGGCAGCACAAAATTTTCCTTTTGGAAATATTTTTGCCTAGTGTGTGCCTATATGCAAACTATTTAGAGTTGCGGTTATCTCGACTCCTAAGAAGAAAGGAAAAATAAACTAGAATTTGAAAAGCATACTATTATGTGAGATAACCCGAGTGCTCCTAATTCATTGTTGCTTAAATGAATGTACCCGAAAATACATATTAGTTATATATCTTCTTTAGCATTCAAAATACATGAGATGCAATGAAAAAGCGATTTGCCCTAGACGTGAGAAATTGCTTTTGTGAAATTGATACGGGAAGAGGAATCATTTTTAGAAAACTTTTCAAAAAGAGGTTTCCATTTGTGAATAAAAATCGTTTTTATTTATTTTTTATTTTTATTTTTTTAAAAGAAGATGTGTATGTAATTATGTGTTTGCAACTTGTACTTATTTTTGAAAGAAAATAAGAAGAACTATGAGTTATAAGTGAAAAACTTATCTTGGGTTTTGAAAATTCCCGTATTGTTTGTGAGTTGTGCGTGAAATAGAGATCATAGACTCAGAAATAAGAAGGCTAGTATTTACATACCTTGTAGAGTCAAAAGGTAAATTACGACGTTTGTTCCATGAGATCAAGACCAAGACGAAGTAGGTTGAATTGCTCCCGCTTCAACGGTTTGGTGAGGACGTCGGCTATGTTGTCTTCGGATGCTACCTTCTCAATAGAGATGTTCCCCTTTTGAACATTGTCTCTTAAGAAGTGATGAAGAATCTCTATATGCTTTGTGCGAGAATGTAATAGCGGATTCTTGCTTAAATCTATGGCACCCTTGTTGTCACATAGAATTGCTATGTCACTAAGATGAATGTCGTAGTCAACTAACACTTGTTTCATCCATAGTGCTTGTTGGCATGCTTTGCCGGCGGAGACGTATTCGGCTTCGGTTGTTGATATTGCTAATGCCGTTTGTTTCTTTGAAAACCAAGATGTTAAACAACATCCCATAAAAGTACATACCCCACATGTACTTTTTCGGTCAACATAATCACCTGCATGGTCAGAATCTGCATATACAATTGTTTCTACTCCCGTGCCCTTAGGATACCATAATCCTAATTGTGTTGTACCCTTAATATATCTAAATATTCTTTTTACGGCTTCTAGGTGTGATGTTTTAGGGTCTTCTTGAAACCTAGCACATAAGCAAATACTAAACATGATATCCGGCCTACTAGCCGTGAGGTAGAGAAGACTACCAATCATGCCACGATATTTAGTATTATCTACGGATTCTCCATCTTCATCTTTAGTGAGTTTGGTGTCGGATGACATTGGTGTCCTAATTGGGTTTGACTCTTCTAATCCGAATTTCTTTAACATCTCTTTTATGTATTTAGATTGATTAAAGAAGATACCATCTTCTACTTGTTTGATTTGTAGACCAAGAAAGAAACTAAGTTCTCCGATCATACTCATCTCGAACTCGTCATGCATGATTTTAGAGAAATCATCACACATGTCTTGATAAGTGGATCCAAATATAATATCATCTACATATATTTGAACTATGATTATATGTGACTCTCTTTTCTTAGTAAAAAGTGTGTTGTCAACTAACCCCATGGTATAGTTGTGTTTAATTAAAAATGACTTGAGTCTATCATACCAAGCTTTTGGAGCTTGTTTAAGACCGTAAAGGGCTTTCTTTAACATATACACATGTTTGGGTTTTTCAAAATCGATGAAGCACGGAGGTTGAGCTACATATACTTCTTCATTAATAAAACCATTTAGAAAAGCACTTTTGACATCCATTTGATAAAGCTTTAGATCATTAGCACAACCATACGCAAGAAGTATTCTTATAGACACTAATATAGCCACGGGGGCATAGGTCTCATCAAAGTCTATTCCTTCTTGTTGGTTATACGCTTGGGCAACGAGTCTAGCCTTGTTTCTAGATACTACTCCGTTTGCATCTAATTTGTTTTTATAAACCCATTTGGTTCCTATTATAGTTTGATTACTAGGTGGAGGGACAAGTGTCCAAACATCATTAGAAACAAATTGATTTAATTCTTCTTGCATAGCCATTACCCAACTTTCATCTTTTATGGCTTCTTGTGTATTCTTAGGTTCTATGGTTGAAACAAAACAAAAATAAGCTACTTTGGTTTTGAACTTGAGACCTTAATGTTCTTTCGTTTAGCTTTCCTATGACCTTATCTACGGGGTGATCTTTGGACTCTTTAATGTTTATGACTTCATCATTTAAAGGTTCTTCTTCTTCATTTATCTTTTTCTTTATTACTATAGCTTCACTTTCGACAATCTCATCATCGACAAGAGGTGGAGAGGGTTTGGGTGGACTTTCATAAAATTTAATATTTAATGACTCTTCTACCTTCATTTTTTCTTTGTTTAATATGACGTAAGCTTTGTTATTTGAAGAGTAACCTAGAAAGATACCTTCGGTTGATTTAGGATCAAATTTTCTAAGGTAATCTTTAGTGTTAAGAATAAAACATTTGCTACCAAAGAATCTAAAGCGATCTAACGTAGGCTTTTCGCCTCGGAGTAACTCGTATGGAGTTTTACCAAAGATTGGTCTAATTAAGACTCGATTGAGTATGTACGTTGAAGTATCAACGGCATTGCACCAAAACTTTTGAGGTATGGATTGCTCATTAATCATGGTGCGACTCATTTCTTGTAGGGTTCTATTCTTTCTTTCAACTACCCCATTCGATTGTGGAGTGCGCGGAGCCGAGAAGTTGTGAGTAATACCATTAGCGTCACAAAAAAGCTCCAAATTGCACTTCATTATCGAATTCCCTACCATGATCCGTCCTAATAGACACTATAGGAATTCCTAGTTGTCTTTGGATTTTCTTGCTTAATATTTCAAAATAATTAAACGTTTCCGTTTTGTTCTTTAAGAATTTTGTCCATGTGTACCTATAGTAATCATCCACTATGACCAAAGTGTAGTAGTTGCCTCCATAACTTTGGATAGCGGATGGACCAAATAAATCCATATGTAGTAATTCTAGACACTTAGTTGTAGGCACCATGTTTTTAGCTTTATGACTAGAATGAACTTGTTTTCCTACATTACAAGAATCACAAAAGTGATGTTCATATTTTAACTTAGGTAGATCTCTTACTAGATCTTTGGATGATAGCGATTGAAGAAGTCGCATGTTGGCGTGACCCAATCTTCGATGCCATAAGGTCGAAGTATCATCCATAGAGGTAAGACATAGTTTGTCTTTAGGTTCATTGATCTGTGCTAAACAGTCAAGTCTAACAGACTTAAAACAGCTTACACACCAAATGCAATTAAGATCAGAGGAATATAGGGAATTCCTGGGTCGTTAAGTCCCACGGAGGATGAATTGGTGTTTAAAACAACTTCAGATGATAGAATGATCACTAAGGATAGTGATCAGTAAGGATATCGATGGAAAATTACCTAAAGAAAAGATTTACAAATAACAGCGACTTAAATGCAAATTAAAAAGATTAAAAAGTTAAAATCTATTAAATAAACGCTATCACTATTTTTACAATGATGTTTTTATGATTTTATAAAACAAAATATCTTAAATAAACTATTTTAACTAAAACGTAAACTTAAAATGTCTAAAAACGTTACTTAAACTGAAAACGAGCGTTATTTACGAAAATGGCGCTGGAGCGCAAGATAAAACGTAAATTTTAAGAAATAAAAGGCCTACAAGTGTAAAATCAATTTTCTTACAAAATATATGATAAAAGAAATTTTTAGAAAAAAGATTTATATTTTTTTGACTTTTATATTTTTTATTATGATTTAAATAAGTTTTTACACTAATTAAATGTTAAAAAATACTAAAACTATTTATAAAAATCTGAAACTTTTATAGAAAATACTTAATATAAATACAGACTTAATAAAAATAAGAAACTGGAAAAAAGCTACTTTGGATAAGCTAGAAATAAGCTAAAAACACCTAATAAGCTAAACGGGGTAAAATGTATATAAGAGATAGATAGTGCAAGGTTTTAACGAGAAAGACCCAAGGGCGCAATGGTTACAGGTACCCCCACTATCACTCTTAAAGGGGTGGAGGTCTCAGGTTCGAGCCTGCCTCCACCCTTTTTGTAAAAACATTTTCTTTTTGAAATTTTTATTTTACAAACCTATTGAGAACATGAAAATAAGCAATATTTATAACTACAACTTTTTACAAAAATGACCAATAAGCTCAGAATAAGCAGAGATTATACCACAGTTTGGCTACAAATGGAACTGAGCAAAAGTTTTTAAGTTAAATAAGCTAAAAGCTAGTTAATAAGTACAAGGTTTACTAAAATAAGCTAGACTAATGTTTATAAGCTAATTAGAACACTGAATAAGCACAAAAACCATTAATAAGCACTGAATAAGCACAAATAAGCAAAAACTAAACACTGATTCACAGGACACTGTTGGTTTCTAGGTACTTTTAGGCTTATTTTTAAGTACTTATATGAGCTTGGAAATGAAAACAAAAGCTGGACTGAGCAAGTTGACCAGCTGAGCTTTTCAAAAAGCTAAAAATCTAACTATGGCTTACACTAATAAGCTCTTGAGGAGCTTATGAAAAACTTGAAAAACACTGAGTTAAGACTTAGTGAGTGCTGAGTCAAAATGGACAAATCAAATAAGCACTTGCAGCCCTATCTAATAAGCCAGATAATGAAAAGCTAAACTTGGGTCATCAAGTTGGCTAGGTTGGCTTCTCAAAAAGCCAATAATCACAAGCTAGAGGCCATTAATAAGCTCTCTAAGAGCTTGTGAAATGGCCTGTCAAAATTGTGCACAGGGGAGCTTTTGACTTTAAAGTAACACATACAGTTTGACTTTTATGAACTTCCCATTGATTTTATAAACTGAACATGTTATGATAAGCTATAATAAGATGATTATAAGTTATATTATCAAGTTATGAACTAATATGATAAGATTTGCAATCTATTGGATTAACAGTTAAATAGCAATTTCAGCTTATAAGCTATTTTGACTTTTAACTAAACTAGGACTGACTTTTAACACTTGACTGAGCTATCTAGAGCTAATGTATAATGAAACACTAACAAACAATATTAAACAGAAGCTAGAACACTTGTTTATCAGCAAATCCAAACATCCCTTTATAAGGACTGTTATGAAGATTTTCAAAACAACCTTATTATTTAGACCTTAATACTAATTTAATACTTTATCTTATGATTATATTAATCCCTAGAAGCATAAAAGATCAGAAATTCATGCATGAAACACAGATATGAACATTATGCAATTTCAACTGTGAGATTGCAATTATAAGCTCTAACTAAAATCAAAGAACAAGCAACCTGATTTAACTTGTATTATCACTTAATAATACCACTGAAACATAGAAACATGAAGATTAAAGCACATAACATACATATACAGTTAAATGCTAAAATGAGTAAAAATCTTACAAAATGGATTCCAAGTGGAAAATAAGAACCAAGGACTGAGAACTCAACCTATGGCTTCCCATGAAGCTCTATATCCAAAAGCAATCCATTTTTAACCTTGCTTCAATCTCTGGCATCCTCTCCATGGCATTTTTTATTTTCTCACTATTTTATCTTGATTTTTGTGAATTTTTCTATTTTGAATCTAAACTGAGTTTTAAGGATACTAAAGCTTAGAAAAACTTTTATAAGAGCTTATATGAGCTTTTGAATGCTTAACAACAAAGTATAACAACATTTAACTTAACATGAAATTTTCTTGATCTTGAAATTTTACATAAACTGGAAATTAAAAGAAAACTTGAAATTGATTCTTGAAATAGGTTTATAACACTCTGAAATCATTAAAACAGATACTAGTAAGCTTAAAATTACACTAATATTTGAAAATTACATAATACGACATAAATTAAACTAAACTACACTACTTGTCTTTCTCCTCTGCCTCTTTTCTTCTTTATAATGACTTCTAGGGTTCTGTGGGTCCCACTTGGTCTTTCCCATCAACAATCTGAACCTTTGGATGAGTCAAACTCATCCTAGCCTTCAAATCTGCTTTGGCGCCAAAAAGTCATAGGGCAGGTTTTAAGCATTAATTGGGCTTGGGTTGGTGTAGAGGTGGAGGGGGGATGTGGAAAGGTGTAAGAGGGTAGTGTGGAAAGGTGGAAGTGAGCAGGTGGAGGTGAGTGAGTGGACACAGGTGGGGGAGGTGAAGGAGATGAATAGTGGCGCGTTATCTGTTTTTAAATACTGGGTTGGGTTGGATGTTGGGCCAGAAGCTGGGTTTGGGCTTTTAGTTAATAAAGGGTCCATTTGGTATATATTAAACACAAGGATCATTTGTGTAATTATCTGAAAATGAAGGACTGATCTTGTAACATTTCCAAAGTTATAATAAGGACTAAACCTGACAAATATGGTTAGTACAAGGACAAATGTTTAATAAAATTCCATTTTTAATAAGTCCAAGGACTAAAAGTGTCAACTTTGAAATTCTAAGGACCAAACTTGTAACTTTCCAAAAGTTTATCATAAAGACCAATTTTGTCAAATATGAATAGTACAAGGTTTATTTTTGATCAATTTCACTTTTTAAAACCTTAAGGACTATTTTTGACACTTTTGCAAAGTTGAGGGACCAAAGTTGTAATTTTGTGATTTTAAACTTCAAAGGATTATTTTGAACAACTTGTGAATCCCAAGGACCTAAAATGATATTTTACAAGTTTTAGAATTACCAGGGACTAAATTTGACAATTTTTGAAACTTGAGGGACTAAAACTGCCAATTATGCAAACTTGATACGTTTTTCATCAGATTTTGATGTTTTTGCATTTAAAACATATAAAACACTTGTTTGTGATATTTTTATCATTTTGATGTGTTTCTGAGTGTTTTCAGATGTTTTTGGCATTCTAACAGTATAAAAATGATGAGTATTTAGACACTCATCATTCATTACCGATTTTAATGACATAGACTCCATGTTTCCTAATTCCTCTTCCTATGGTTATGCCATTTTTTAATATCTTACTACTGGTTTCGGTAAAAAGTACATTGCACTTTTTATCACATATTTGTCCTATACTTAAGAGGTTAAAGTTTAGGTTTTCTACATGACAGACATCGTTAATGGTTAGAGATTTGTTAGAAATCGTACCTTTACCGATGATTTTACTTTTGCTATTTCCAAACACCACATTACCTCCATTGAAGGATTCATATGTGGAGAATAGATCTTTATTGCCGGTCATGTGCCTCGTGCACCCGCTATCCTTGACCCATTCATCCGGGTCTAGGTCGACCTTTAAGCACGCCTAAGAAAACAATTAACTCAAAAGTTTGGTCCCCATTTGTTCATGGGTCCATTAGTGTTAAACATTTCATTCATGTTAGACATGTATGGATAAGATGAGTATGTATTCCATGGAGCAAAGTTTTGAAAAGGAAAACCATTTTGCATATTTGGGTTCCATCCCATTTGATGGTTACTTCTCGGGGTAAACATTATTAGGTCTCCTAGATGGATTAGGTTTTGAAAAAGATGGAGCTTTGTTTCTTGCAAAAATAGGATTATATTTTGGAGGTGGTTGTCTAGTGGTGAAATGAGTTGGTTTCTTCTTATTATAGATAACAAAATCAGTTCTAGATGAAGAAGCTACGTTATTACCACTGTTTGCTAGAGCGGACCCACAGATCCCTGGCTCAACACTAGCCGGTTCCTTTTTTATAGGATCCGTGGGATCCGCCACAACAGTGGCTGGTTTTTCTAGTGCCTTAACAAATTGTGTTTCTTTGTTTTCACTAGTTGATGGATCAAGTTGTTGAATACCTAAACCTTTTTTGTTGTTACCGGTTTTAACACTATCTAATATCATATCTAAAGTATTCGTACACATTCTAGCAATTTTAGAATCTAGTTGATCAACTAGTGTTTGAAGTTGAACGCAAAGTTCACATTCACCACTTGCTATTTTACCCTTTTCTAGACGTTTCAGTTTTGCTTTTAATTCTATGACTTCTTTATCTAAACGTTGGTTTTGACTTTTTAAAAGCTTGTTTTTGTTAATTAGTTTTAAGCTAATATTGCATAGTTTGTCATATTCATTATGCAATGAGTCATCATCTAGTGATGAGCTACTATAGTATTCGTGACATACCTCGTCATTTGCCATGAGACAAATTTCTTCGTCCTCCTCGTCACTCATTCCCCACGTGCCGCTCACGAACGCCTTTTGATCATCACGTTTGGGACACTTACTAATAAAGTGGTTTGGGTCCCCACATTTAAAGCAAGCACGATCATCCCTTGGCTTCTCGTCCTCTTTACTTTCTTTCTTGTCGTCATATGGTTGTTTGACGTATCTTCCCTTCCTTCTAAAGAACTTTTCAAAGTCCCTTACCGCCATACCATACTCCTCGTCGTCACTATCCGAAGAGGAGTTCTCTTCATCGCTTGAAGCCTTTTTGGCTTTAAGGGCAAGAGATTTGTATGTCTCTTTCACCTTTGAGGCTTCGGAATCTTTAGCAAGAACAAGCTCGTAGACTTTTAAGTTGCCTATGAGTTCATCAAGGTTGAGGATTGTCAAATCTTTTGACTCTTCGATCGCCGTCACCTTGGATCTCCACTTGGATGGAAGTGCCCTTAGATATCTCCTAACATGGTTACGGCTAGAAAAAGATTCATCAAGTGCTTGTAAAGATGTAATAATAGTATTAAAATTAGGAAATGAATGATCTATAGTTTTCTCATCCGATATTGAAAATTGTTCATATTGTTGAACAAATAAATCAATTTTATTATTTTTAACTTGTTGGTTACCTTGATGAGTTACAACTAAAGAATTTCAAATTTCTTTAGAGGTTTTAAGCATAGAAATTCTTTCGAATTCCTTTTTGGGTAAAGCATTATACAAAACCATTTTTGCTTCACTATTTTTATAAAGCTTTTTCTTTAATTCATCACTTAGTTTATCATGAGGTATGTTAACTAAATTTCCTTTATCATCTTTTGAGGTAGCCTCAAAATTGCCTTCAACAATAATGTACCAAAGATCAATATCTTTAGACTTCACATATGTTTCGAATCTATTTTTCCAATATATAAAACCATTAGTTTCAAATAGTGGTCGTCGTTGCATAGATTTCCCTTCTTTGTAATTTTCAGAACCCATAGTGATCGAAAAGTTTTTAAAATACGGTTTACTTTAAAACTTTTATAAACTTAGCTCTTGATGCCAATTGTGGAAAACTAGAAAGGGGGTTGAATAGTTTTGCCTATTTTAAGTTAGTTTCAAAAACTTTAGATTAGATAATATGTGAGATCGTATGGATGTAGAGAAAGTATAGATCTAATGATAAAGCAAGTAAATAAAGTAAAGCAAAGGGATAGAAATGACACAACCGATTTATAGTGGTTCGGCTACAAGGACACCTTCCTTGCCCTACTCCACTCCCCGAGTCACCTACTGGAGAGTTCAAGCACTATGTCAACAAACTCCTTCAACTTAGCGGAGAAGCCTTCACAACGTTGCTTACACCTTTTTCCGGTACAAAGCTAAATACCGAGTCCGTAACACGGTGGACCAAACCAACACGACTATTACATAACAAATATGTGAAATATCAAATACAAGATCTTTGCTACAGACATCTTGCGGAGGAACAAATCAATCAAGGACCCCTTGCTTGGATGACTTGTAGAATGCTCGTGATCTCGCCTTAGAGAAGAACCTATATGAGAATCACTAAAGAAAGAAGGAAGTACTCTCTAGATCAAGTGATCTTTTGTTAGAAGAGAATGATAGTATATGAGAGAATTAGTAAGAAGAGGGGTGAGTTAGAATGAAGAAATGGCTCTCTATTTATAGGAAAAATCTGCCATTGTTCCCCGGATCCCACGGATCCCTCCCACAAGGGATCCGTCTACTGTAAACCTAGGGATCCGTAGGACGCTCCTCTTTGCCCATGGGTTTTTTGGTTATGGGTCATGGGTTATGGGTTGGTCCATGGGTATTCCTTTAGATTCAATGTATCTAATGAATACATTGTATCTAGTCAAATGAGTATGGGTCAATGAGTTATGGATATGATCCATGGGTTGTGGTTTTTACCCATCCTAATAAACTATTACAATAAATGATTAATTACAACATTTTTGTATTTAAATGACTATATGTAAATGCTTTACAAAAATAACAGGGTATCCTTAAAATTGTACTTAAGATAACATTATATTTTTTATCAACAAAACACAAAGAGATCGCAAAATATTAATAAACGTTTTTATAGTTTATTTGTATTAACACTTCTAATCATATGATTTCATTTTCTCTCACTAAGTTCCTAACTCTTTACTTTCTCTCTCTAACTCTTTTAGCATTCGATCCTTAAGACATAATCTTGTGTGTTTATGATGACCAATCTCTTACAGAGACATTGTTCCTCTAATTCGAAAGAGACTGGTTCGTTGATGTGAGTGGTGAAAATAAACACAATATCAATTTATCAAATTAATCATGAAATTCGACAAATCAACCTTTTAGGAAAAGGGTTAACGTGCCAAAGCTTACGAATGTGAATAAAGTGATACCGGGAAAGTGATTTCCCCTGGTCGTGTCCCAACGAGGTGTGAATTGACGGTGTCGTTGAGTTTCGTGATTAGGACTTGAATTGGTAAAACGAATTTGGATTTGATTATGTTAATCTACAAATTAAAGAACGGGAATGAAAATTAAGCACGTATAACAATGTAAACACTAAATAAACTACTACTAAGCCTAAGAAATAATAAAACGATGCTAAACTACATCCTAGGGTGCTAAAATGCAAAAACGCGAAAAACCGGGAACGCACCAAGCCCCGAAAGTGAAAAATATGCAATTTAAGTCCTACGAGTGCAAAACTAATTTTCCTACATTCCACATGACTAAAAATAATTTTAGGAAAAAGACGGGTATTTTTTTGACTTTTATTTTATTTTCTACGAATTAAAAACTATTTTAAACTAATTAATTAATTAAAAATACTAAACATTTTTAGCAAAAATCTACAAAATTTACAGAAAATAGCTTAGACACTACTGAATCTATGAAAAATAAAAAACTACACTACAGCTTTATGAAATAAGCAAAGAAAAAATGAAATAAGCTAATAAGGTTAAAACTGCAATCTACCTTAAAGTATTAATTATGCAAGAAATAACCAATACAAGACCCAAGGGCAGTTGGACTTGTGTGATGTGTGTGAGGCGTGGGGATGCTGGACAGGAAGTCTTTGGTTTGAATCCTACCTCTTGCATTTTTGGCAGTTATTTTATTATTATTATTATTTATTTTTTTTTATTTTTTTTTTCCTTTGCAACTTGAAAATTTGATCAAAGTACAACCTTTTTTTACAAAAACTAATCTTTCAAAACTAGAAATAAGCTGTAAGCAGATAAGGAATACAGAAGCTAAGAAAAAAAAACTCAATAACGGGTTGTTTGGCTTATGGGCAGTCAATGGGGTTCTAACGGCTACAAAAGCTCACATAAGTTCACAATTATAAATTAAGCTAAACAAGCTATGAATCATATCTAATGTAAGCTGAAAATAAAAAGGGGAGCTAAATAAAAGGGGGAAATAAGCAGATTAAAGATAGGCTAAACTAAGACACTATTAAAGAACAAATGGAAGAATAAGCTATAACTAACTTATAATAAGCTAACACTTAATCACAACTGACCTAAAGCAACTATAAAGAACCTAAGGCATCTAAATAAGCTAAGATAAGTATTGATAAGCTAAATAAAAAAAGTGCAAGACTGCTGCTGTTTGTTGCAGTAAAACAGTCCCAAGTGGGGCAACTCAGCTTAAAATTAAGCTATCTAGGGGGCTTCCAAATTCCCAAACAAGAACAGATATATACAGATGACATCCCTAAGAACCTAAAAAGTCCAAAAAGAGGCTAGTGAAACCCTTTTGACAGCTTAAAGATAAGCTGTCAATATGGCAGCTAGGCTGCTGATGCAGTGAGACAGGGCAGAAAATGGAGGACTTTTCAAGGCTAAAAGTAAGCTACGTAACAAGCACCAAATCCTATAAGAGCATAAATACATGAAAACTGAATGTCTAACTATTAATTGCTACAATTAACTATTCCTAAACCTACCTAAAGTCACCTAAATCTAAGTACAAAAAAGGGACAGTGGGCTGGTTTGACAGCAATTCAGGGAAAAAAAATTTCTTTGCATGCTAAAAGGACTCTTTTGAACTAAGTACTACTTGAAACATTACCTAAACTGAATGGACATCTAACTCAAGCTATTTGAAGACCCAACATTGGTCAAAAGTAATTTTTGACCCATAAACCATGCTAATCCAAACACTCTTTTAGGCAGAAAACCAGATTTTTTAGACTGAAAAAAATGCTTCGATACTTTTAGCAAAAGCTCACTTGAGCTTAAAACAACTCTAACAAACTTCACACAATAAACTGCACTATGAATTTAAAGACAATACCATCAAAAATTTTCATTTAAAGGGAAAAATACCAAACTGGAAATTGAACTGAATTAAATTGCATTAAAAATTAAAGTTTACAAGAAAAGTAAATGACAATAAGTAAATTGGACTAGAACGATAATTTCTAGACCAAGTTTACAAAATCCCTAACATCTATTTATACTAGACTACAATCTTTCTTCTTCATACTTCTCTCCTTTGTGTTTGTGGTTGTGTTTCTTGTGTGAGATAAAAACAGCCAAAGCACCCATCTGTGCTTCTTTAGACAAATAAGAACCATTGATTCTTCTTGGATTCCTCCTCCTTTAATCTGAGTTGTTGGGGAAGGGGTTGGTGCCCTTTGGATTGCCACAGTGGCAGTGGCATCTTGTGACCTTGCCTTGGTTGATGGAGTGAGTGGGATTGGGATTCGGGTAAAAGTGGGTTTAGGCCTTTAGGGTTTGTCTGGTTTTGGGGATGAAGCAGTGAAAGAAAGGGGGAAAAGGAGGGTTGGAGGGAAACGATTGAATGGGTCGTTTTATTGTTTTGTTATATAAAAGTTTTTGTAAAATGTATTTTTTAGTTTTAAGTTTTGTATTTTTTTTTTTTTTAATTTATAGAAAACTAAAATTGGTTTTAAGAAAAATTTGAGATTTTACAAAATGGTTTTTAAGGCTAAAATAGGATTTTCGGGTTTTTGGTTTAAAGGGCAATTTCGTAATTTTGGGTATCGGGAAGGGTAAAATGGTAATTTTATGTCTAGGGTATGGTTTCGGGTTTGTTTTCCCACTCTCACTCCAAAAACGCGTCCCGGGCTCTGAAAATGTAGAAAATCCACTCCCGGCTCCGTCTGTTTCAGCACTTTTCTGATTTCGGCTCGTTTTTGTCCGTTTTCGCTCTGTTTTCAATCATTTTGTACCTGCAAGACACAAAACACACTCCGAGGATATTTGTAACATATTTTGATCATATTTGGGTGTTTTTGGTCGTTTTTGTGGTCTTAGGTGGGTAAAAACGATGAGTGAATAAGCACTCATCAGAGACCATGAGCTAACCAGATAGGCTGCTCAACCAAAGATTATATCATCACTCCAGAGGAGGTTACGAGCTAGTTACTAACTGTTCCATTCATCATTTTACCATCATTCCGGAGGGGTTGTTTCACCACTCTGGAGGAGGCTACAGGCTAGTTGGAGTTTTAGACATATTAAAGATTGCACCATCACTCCGGATGTCAATCCTTTATGTGGATCATCACAAGTGCATAAACTAAGTTAAGGTGGTTCATCCTTAAGATGTTTAGGAGGTGTCCCTCCACGGAAGCGTCCTTTCATATAGTACTAAAACACATGTTTTTATTATTACTAGGCCCGGAGGTGCAAGTCCTCCACGGGAACTGCCTACTTGTGATGTATCCTGGACGTAAGTCTTTTGAGTTGCTTGACTTGTCAACTCGGGAATATGGTTATAGAGTGTGTACATTCCGCTACCGATGTAGCTAGTAATCCGGTAGCCTATGCGCGCGAAAGTAAATGTGAGTGTTCATGGCCTTCTGGTGCGGAGTCAATAAGCCAAGGTTGCTCAGCCTAACCACCGATGGTACATGTGGAAAACTAGAAGGGGGGGTTGAATAGTTTTGCCGATTTTAAGTTGATTTCAAAAACTTTAGATTCGATATTATGTGAAATCGTATGGATGTTGAGAACGTATAGATCTAATGATAATGCAAGCAAATAAATAAAGATAAGGGATAGAAATGACACAACCGATTTATAGTGGTTCGGCTACAAGGACACCTTCCTTGCCCTACTCCACTCCCCGAGTCACCTACTCGAGAGTTCAAGCACTATGTCAACAAACTCCTTCACTTGGCGGAGAAGCCTTCACAACGTTGCTTACACTTTTTCCGGTACAAAGCTAGATACCGAGTCCGTAGCACGGTGGACCAACCCAACACAACTATTACACAACAAATATGTGAAATATCAAATACAAGATCTTCGCTACAGAAATATTGCGGAGTGAAAAATCAATCAAGGACCCCTTGCTTGGATGACTTGTAGAATGCTCGTGATCTCGCCTTAGAGAAGGACCTATATGAGGATCACAAATAGAAAGAAAGAAGAACAACTCTCTAGATCAAGTGATCTATATGTTAGAAGAGAATGAGAGTGTATGAGAGATTTAGTAAGAAGAGGGGTGATCTAGAATGAATAAATGGCTCTCTATTTATAGGCAAGTTTCTTCACTGTTCCTACGGATCCCACGGATCCCTTCCACAAGGGATCCGTCTAGTGTAATCCTATGGATCCGTGGAACGCTCCTCTTTGCCCATGGGTTTTTTGGTTATGGGTCATGGGTTATGGGTTGGTCCATGGGTTATATCTAGATTCAATGTATCTAAGTATACATTGTATCAAGTCTCTTTGGGTATGGTTTAAGATCCATGGGTTATGGTCCATGGGTTATGATATTTACCCATCCTAATAAACTATAACAACAAATGCTTAATTACTACATTTTTGTATTTAAATGGCTATATGTAAATGCTTTACAAAACTAACATGTATCCTTTATAATTGTACTTAAGATAACATTATATTTGTTATCAACAAAACACAAAGAGATCGCAAAATATTAATAAACGGTTTTATGGTTTATTTGTATTAACAATCTCCCCCTTTTTGTTGATGACAAAACATAATGTTATGATGAGTAAAACTTAAGAATAGATGTAAGTTTTGAAAGCCCTAAGTTTTACTTCTTCTCCCCCTTTTTGTCGAAACAAAAAGTTAACCCTTGGAAGAAATAAACAAATTTCTAACTCCCCCTTGACGGTAGCTCCCCCCTGTTTGGGGCGTCAAGTGAAGAAAAAAAATAAAAATCCTACAAAAAAGAAAGGTTAGTAACATGCTTATATAATCTTGTGGTTGCCGAGAATCAAGATTGGGAGCCAAGGTATGTAAACAAGGCCTTGTAATAAAACAACAAATTGTAGTGGTATGTATGCCACTTACAAGCATGTAAAAATAAGAACAAGACTTGTTCTTGAAAAATGACTTCAAAAATAATAATTAAAAGTAGAAAAGTAGTAGTAGTGATTCCTTCCATGCTTGCATAAGGTTATGGATGGAGGTTTTGATGAGTAATGGTATTGATGCGATCAAGGATGAGGTTGAGTATAAAACGCATTTCTTCCCTAACTTCTATTGCAATTTCCCTAGTGGATTGGCAATGTTCACAATGTAAATGATGTGGGTGATGAGTGCGGAAGTTTTCTGGGTTGTTTTGATTTGATTTATGCGGAAGTTGTGGTGGAAAAATAGGAAAATATGGATCAATATCCGGAATGTTAGTAAATGGTGGTAGAAAAGAACCTAGATGTTCTTGTGATGTGATAGGGGCTAATGGTGGTGATGTTTCAAGATCTTGAAATATAGTATTTGGAGATGTGGGGGGTGTTGAAAAGACTAATTCTTTTTCTTTAGGTTGATTAGATCTTGTTGGAGTCTTAAGGAGTTTCAAAAGAGTTATTTTAGGTGGTGATGAAGTTGGTGTACTTGTTGGTGATGAGGGTGGTGCTATAATGGAAGCATCTTGTGGTGAGTTATTTGTTGAGGATGAATCATTTGAGGTTGGTTTTGCTAAACAACAAGATCGGATACTAATCCGTGCGGATATCCTAGCATTTGATTGTGGTATTTTGGATGGTAGAAGTACAAAGGTTTGGATATCATGATTGTTTGTACTAGATGATTCTCCTAAAAGGTTTTTGGATGACATGATGAAGTGTGTTTGTGAATAGGAGATGGAGTATGCAAGCATTTTGGGAGTTATATATATAGAAAAACAACACATTGTAATGAATGCTTGACCCAAAATGTGGATTAAAATCTAATGATTAGATATGAATTCAAGGCATGTGATCATGAGAACACAAGCATTAAAGAGCATACTCCCAAAAATGAAGCAAATGTGGATTTTTCATCCAAAGTGAAAAAATAGAAGTTGAAAACAGCTTCTGTTTACACGGATCCCACGGATCCTTCCCTTGAGGGATCCGTCCAGCATGAAGGCTGGGATCCGTGGGTCTGGTGATTCAGACAGCACAAAATTTTCTTTTTGGAAACATTTTTGCCTATTGTGTGCCTATATGCAAACTATTGGAGTTGCGGTTTTCTCGACCTCTAAAAAGAAAAAGAAAATAACTAGAGAACAATAAATCCTAATTGAGATAACCCGAAAACACACATTTGGTACATAAGTACGTAATATTGTGTTATCAATGTTCCTAATTCATTTTTGCTTAAATGAATGTACCCGAAAACACATATTAGTTATATGTTCCCTTTAGCATTCAAAAGACATGAGATGCAATGAAAACGGGTTTTTACTTTGTATTAGTAATGAAAAAGTGATTTGTCCTAGACGTGAGAAATTGCTTTTGTGAAATTGATACGGGAAGGTATCATTCTTTTTAGAAAACATTTTGAAAGGAGATTTTCTTTAAAAATGTGTATGTAGTTATGTGGAGAAAAAAAATTATAAATGGAAGACTTATCTTGGGTTTTGAAAATTCCCGTATTGTTTGTGAGTTGTGCGTGAAATAGAAATCCTAGACTCAGAAAGAAGAAGGCTAGTGTTTACATACCTTGTAGAGTCAATTAAGTTATGACGTTTTTTCCATTAGGCCAAGACCAAGACGAAGTAGGTTGAATTGTTCCCGCTTTAACGGTTTGGTGAGGACGTCGGCTATGTTGTCTTCGGATGCAACCTTCTCAATAGAGATGTTCCCCTTTTGAACATTGTCTCTTAGGAAGTGATGACGAATCTCTATATGCTTAGTGCGAGAATGTAATACCGGATTCTTGCTTAAGTCGATTGCACCTTTGTTGTCACATAGGATGGCTATGTCGCTTAGATGGATGTCGTAGTCTACTAACGCTTGTTTCATCCATAGTGCCGTTTGTTTCTTAGAAAACCATGATGTTAAAAAACATCCCATAAAAGTACATACCCCACTTGTATTTTTTCTATCAACGTAATCACCTGCATGGTCAGAATCTGCATATACAATTGTTTCTACTCCCGTGCCCTTAGGATACCATAATCCTAATTGTGTTGTACCCTTAATATATCTAAATATTCTTTTTACGGCTTCTAGGTGTGATATTTTAGGGTCTTCTTGAAACCTAGCACATAAGCAAACACTAAACATGATATCCGGCCTACTTGCCGTGAGGTAGAGAAGGCTACCTATCATGCCACGATATTTAGTATTATCAACGGATTCTCCGTCCTCGTCTTTTGTGAGTTTGGTGTCGGATGACATTGGAGTCCTAATTGGTTTTGACTCTTCTAGACCGAATTTCTTTAACATCTCCTTGATGTATTTAGATTGATTAAAGAAGATACCATCTTCTACTTGTTTTATTTGTAGACCAAGAAAGAAACTAAGTTCTCCCATCATACTCATCTTGAACTCGTCATGCATGATTTTAGAGAAATCATCACACATGTCTTGACAAGTGGATCCGAATATAATATCATCTACATATATTTGTACTATGATTATATGTGACTCTCTTTTCTTAGTAAAAAGTGTGTTGTCAACTAACCCCATGGTGTAGTTGTGTTTAACTAGAAATGACTTGAGTCTATCATACCAAGCTTTTGGAGCTTGTTTAAGACCGTAAAGGGCTTTCTTTAATTTATACACATGTTTGGGTTTTTCAAAATCAATGAAGCCCGGAGGTTGAGCTACATATACTTCTTCATTTATGACACCATTTAGAAAAGCGCTTTTGACATCCATTTGATAAAGCTTTAGATCATTAGCACAACCATACGCAAGAAGTATTCTTATAGACTCTAATCTAGCCACGGGGGCATAGGTCTCATCAAAGTCTATTCCCTCTTGTTGGTTATACCCTTGAGCAACGAGTCTAGCCTTGTTCCTAGACACTACTCCGTTTGCATCTAATTTGTTTTTATAAACCCATTTGGTTCCTATTATGGTTTGATTACTAGGTGGAGGGACAAGTGTCCAAACATCATTAGAAACAAATTGATTTAGTTCTTCTTGCATAGCCATTACCCAACTTTCATCTTTTATGGCTTCTTGTGTATTCTTAGGTTCTAAGGTTGAAACGAAACAAAACAAGTTACTTTGGTTTTGAACTTGAGACCTTAATGTTCGTTCGTTTAGTTTTCCTATGACTTTATCTACGGGGTGATCTTTGGACTCTTTAATGTTTACTATTTTATCACTTAGAGGTTCTTCTTCTTCACTTATCTTTTTCTTTATTACTATGGCTTCACTTTCTATAATCTCGTCATCGACAAGAGGTGGAGAGGGTTTGGGTGGACTTTCATCAAATTTTATATTTAATGACTCTTCTACCTTCATTGATTCTTTGTTTAATATGACGTAAGCTTTGCTATTTGGCGAATAACCTAAAAAGATACCTTCGGTTGATTTAGGATCAAATTTTGTAAGGTAATCTTTAGTGTTAAGAATAAAACATTTACTACCAAAGACTCTAAGGTGATTTAACGTAGGCTTTTCGCCTCGAAATAACTCATATGGAGTTTTTCCTAAGATTGGTCTAATCAGGACTCGATTGAGTATATACGTTGAAGTATCAACGGCATTACACCAAAACTTTTGAGGTATGGATTGTTCATTAAGCATGGTTCGACTCATTTCTTGTAGAGTTCTATTCTTTCTTTCTACTACCCCATTCGATTGTGGAGTGCGTGGAGCCGAGAAGTTGTGAGTAATACCATTAGCGTCACAAAAAGCTCCGAATTGCACTTCATTATCGAATTCCCTACCATGATCCGTCCTAATAGACACTATGGGTCTTCCTAGTTGTCTTTGGATCTTTTTGCTTAATATTTCAAAATAGTTAAAGGTTTCCGTTTTGTTCTTTAAAATTTTTGTCCAAGTATACCTAGAGTAGTCATCCACTATTACTAAAGTATAGTAGTGGCCTCCATAACTTTGGATGGACCAAATAAATCCATATGTAGTAATTCTAGACACTTAGTTGTGGATACCATGTTTTTAGCTTTATGACTCAAATGAGCTTGTTTTCCTATATTACAAGTGATAAGGTTTTAAAAGGTACCATTTTGAGGGGTCGTTTAAGTCCTTATTTGATCACTTTTGTATCCGTTATTGCTTAATATCGTTCCTTTTCACTTTTTAGGTCTCGTGAAGGCAAAATGCTGGAATGACGCTTATTTGGACAGAAAGGCGCGAATATATGAAGAAAATGGCCAAAGTCAAAATCAGACACTCACAGTCGCTGAATGTAGAAGGCGACGGCGTCAGGTTCTATTTGCGACGCCGTCGGAGAATTATTGTGACGGGTCAGAACGCAAAACTCGTGTTTTCAAGAGACGGCGTCTAGTTGTGAAAGAGTAGGCCGTCGCTACTCAGACGGCCTAGATGCGATCCAGACGACGTCAGAAGCTGAAGAGGACGGCGTCACGGACATAAGGTGACGCCGTCGCAAGGTTAACATGGCCAAGACGAAACCCTAATGGCGGCGACACGACGGCGTCACTAAACATAAGGTGACGCCGTCGCAACTGTAATCTTATATATAGAATCCGAATTTTTCAGTCTTTGGGTGGAGAGTCTTTGGAGTAAAAACCTAAAACCGAACCTAAGGTGTCTTGTACAGTATTTTAGGGTTTTTAACCCTATCTTACACCAAGATAAGTCTTTGCTTCATTAATTCAATTATGTCTTTGATTATTTGTGTGTATGCTTGCATGTTCTCCATGTCCGGCTAATTTATTTGTGTGTTTGCTTAGGAAGTATGAAACTTAATTATTGAATATTGATTGGTTGTTTCTTATCTTAGTTGACTAATGATCTAGTAATGCGATAGGTCATTCGTTGTGTACTTAATGCTTGATTCATCTTTGTGAACCTTAGAGTATGATTACCTGAGTGATTGTAGGCTAAAACATCCGAAGAGTGCCTTAGAGTAGGAGTCTATAATCTCTACATGGATTTGTAGACAAGACCCTTTGGTAATTTCAAAGAGTTAGGGAGAAACGCATACCCTACAACTTTAGAAACACAACGCAACTAGGAATAAGACGTGACACTCAACCATCAATAGGAGATAATTAAGGAGTAATACAAACTAAGTAAACACATCTTTAAACTATCATACGAGCACACATTAATTAGACATAGACTCCCACAACCTTAGTTTAGATAATTAGATAATAGTAGAGTAATCGGTAGAAATACCAACCCCCCAAATCCAATACCCGAGATTCGTACTTTTCCATTTTCATAAAATATAAAAAGATAAAAAATAATCTTCCTCAACCTTAACCTTAGCGTAGTAACTCCCTACTAGCATTCCTATTCCCCTAGAGAACGATATCAATACCCGTGGCTTACCCTAATTACTACACTACAACGATTAGGTTCACTGCCTAGGGTGTTATAAAACTTGCTCGAAGAAAAGGAAGTTTCCTTGACCCCGAACGACGCGTGTAGCGTTATCAAGTTTTTGGCGCCGCTGCCGGGGAATAGAATAGCTAGTTAGTAGTCCACCTCGTTTAGGTTTCTTTGCTTTATTCCTATCAAGTAAACTTTTTTTCTCATTTTTAGATTTCTCTTAGTCTATCCCCCTTCTTCGTAACCTTTGTTAGTAATTCCATCACTTTTCATCATGGAAGGTGATAACCCACTACCATTCATCAACATACCACCAAATGACCCGCCAAGAGCCCGTACTCTTGGTGAATACTCGAGACCAAGCCACTTAGGCTATAGGAACACCATTGAGCTTCCCGACCAAGCCCAAACTACGGCCCTGCGATCCGACACCATCCGGTTGGTGCAAAACGGATGTGCATTCCATGGACTTCGTTCCGAAGATCCAAATCAGCATCTGAGGGATTTCCTCAAAATCGTCGATTCCATCGACCTTGATGCTACTACTCGGGAGACCACGCGCCTGCGTCTCTTCCAATTCTCTCTACGGGACCAAGCTAGTAATTGGCTTGAGCGACTTCCCGCCGGCTCCATCTCAAGTTGGGATGATCTTACTTCTCGCTTCCTTGCTCAATTTTTCCCACCGGGGAGAACCACTAAGCTTAGGAATGACATCTTGATGTTCCAACAACGTCAAGGTGAGTCTCTCTACGAAGCATGGACCCGATTCAAGGACTTACTTCACAAAGTCCCTCATCACGGCATTGATCTTTGGCTCCAAGTCCAAATCTTTTATGATCATGTCAACTTTCCCACTAAGCGATCCATTGACCAAGCGGCCGGTGGAAAACTTAGTGATCTCACCGCAGAAGAATCATGGGAAATAATTGAGGACCTTGCCCAATATGAAGAGGAAGGTTGGGAAATTCCAGTTGTTCATGAACATGGGTTAACTCCCCAAGCGCAAGCAATTATGAGTATGGAGGCTCAGGTAAAAGCATTGATGGGAGTAACAACGCGTGCTAATGAACACACGAATGCGGTCAAGGAATTTTTTATCCCAAGAAAATCCAGGCAGGATGAATTTGAGGACATTATGTTGACATTTGTCTACAAGCAAGAAGAGGAAATAAAACGCCTCGAAGCTCAAATGCGAAGAACTCATAACACTTTCTTGGGCTTAGCTAATAACTTCATGTCGAGCATCCGTGGTGAAATCACAAAGAAAAATACACTTAAAAAGCTTGAAAAGGTGTATGCGATACCAGGACATGCTGGAGTGACTACCGAACCTTCTCCCTTAGTAAACCTCGATGAATCATACTCTTGCCTAAACACCTATCTCGACGTTCCCCACTTGTTCCCTAGGAACACATTCATTGGAATAGTCCAAGTATCACTTCCCGATTTTCCCAATGCTAGGGAAAGTTCTTTCGGTTTTAAACCTGGAAAGAAAGGACTTCACCCTCATGACTTCGGAACCTCTGAGATCGCGATTGAAAGACAATTTGACATATGCGTTACTTACGATAGTGGAGATTATTGGTGGAATAACCAAATTGATTTTAAAATAAAAGCTAAGTTTCTTGTCAAAAATAGTAACCAGGTTTTTGATCCGGGCGGACTAAAAAAAAAAAAAAAAAAAAAAAAAAAAATGTTTTCTTTTACGAAAATCTGTGCGTGACGCTGTCACACTTTAACGAGTGACGCCGTCGCTAAGCCAGATCAGACGTATTAATACAGCATCCATCTCTTTCATTCTTTACCCTACACAATTTTTATCCGCCCCACACCACACAAAAACGTATTCCCCACATCAAATCCACTATTTTTTCACAGCAATCTCCACGAGGTAAGTAATCTACATTGATCTTTGTCTATTCAATTGTTCTAATTCATGTTCAATTTTGTTTTCCCCTCTTTTCTCAAATCCGAAAAAAACCCCAACTTATTTGATCTATTTCGCCCGTGAAATCTTGTTAAGGCTTAAGATTAGGCGAAGTAGTGGTGTTACCATATGGGGGTTAACTGTGCGAGAAGCCTTTACGGCTTAAGAGTCAAAACCACCTGGCCATTATGCCATTGTTGCTTCAACAAGGGTGTTTGGGTTAAGGGTTATGGTTAGAAACTTGGACTTTTCCCTCGCAAATGTCGGATTCAAAATAATTGGTCGATCTGACGGCGTCAGGTGTATACTGTGACGCCGTCACTAAAAGCTTGCATCATCCTTCGTATCGCAAATGATACTCATTTGCTCTCCACTTATTTGATTTCTTGTTTCAGATGAGCAGAAGAGTAAAAAGGACTAGGGGACAATCTTCTAATGCTCAAGAAAACATTGCGGACACAATCATTGGATGGGGGGTATTTATTGAAGAAGGTTGTCAAGCTAGTTACAACGATTTACTCCATCAAACTATTGACTCAGGGGCTGTGTTGGATTGGGCATTTCTGCAGGAGAATGATTTGGCTAGGGAATTTTCGAATAGTTTTAGGAGGGATAAGTTCACTGATCCCCAATGGGAAAGATTGTTTCGAATAGGAGAGCCCGTGTATGGCGAGTTGGTACGTGAGTTTCACGCATCATATCTGCCAAATATCAATGCATGTCAGGATAATATTAATTTCCAAGGGATTCGATTTAGGTTAGGAGGGGAATGGAGGGCAATGTCGACACTTGAGTTTGGATGGAGGTTGGGATTATATACATCTGAGGATGCTGAGAGTGAGGTTTTTAGGACTCAATTAGCAAATGGAATTACTCATAAGGATGAGATGTTGTGTATTCAGTTCTGGAACACAATTGCTGATGGGGAGTATATTACTGGGGGTACCCTCGCTTCACAAATCCGGGATCCACGGGTTAGGCTCATACATCGATGCCTCACCTTCTCTATCACAGAGAGACATGCCACGAGTCATCGTGTCACCTTACCAGACCTATTCTATCTCTACTGCATATTGGCCAAGGGTGTGTACTGTAACATCCCGTTCTGGTTAGCCGATTACTTGAGATCCGCAAGTGGAGTTAGGTTGGCGGATAGAGTGTATGGGGGTATGCTTATTACCCGGTTAGCTCGATCCCTAGGTATATTGGCAGGGGAGGTACCTTCATTCCTAAATACGATGGCAGCACCTAGGGTCGTCAAGGCTAAATCTCTGAAAGCTATGAATGTCCTGATGGATTATGGTAGAGGTTATGCTTGGTTCCGTTCTCAGCCCGTCATTCAAGGTGGTGATGACGATGATGATGAGGAGCCACAGGTACCGGCACACCAGCAGGGAGGGGAAGCAGGAAGCTCTACTGATAACTACAGGCATATGTCTAGTGGAGATTGGCAGGCCTACCAGGGAGCATGGATGGGGCGCATGGATACATGGATGGCACAGCAGGACCAGAGGGCTAACTGGACCTACGACCATACTGTCAGACAGATGCATCATCTATCCATGCGTGATCAGCTCGACCCACATCTCCAGATTGATCCTTTCCCAGGGCGGGAGGAGGATTATCCACCCTATGGGTATTTGGGCCATCTTCCCCCTGGTTATGAATATCGTTATGGACCCCCTCCCCCGTGATTGATGTAGTAGTTTATGGATTTAGTATGGTTGGTTGTTGAAACAATTTTTTTTATTTATTTATTTTGGCATGTAATAATCTTAGACATCTAAATTAGTAGTGACCTTTGAACTATGTGGTGTTTATTTGCATGTGGTGTAATTTAGTTTGCATGTATGTTTTATCTTTGTTTACGATTTATCTCATATATATTTTATTAATTGTTTATCCTCATGTTTAAATTTGTAAAAATGCTTTATTTTGTTTTTAACCTCATCTTAATTGCATATAAAGGTATTTTACATAAGGGATAAGTGTAGGGAGGATTACACACGTTTTCAAAAGAAACGTAAACATGAGAATAACAATTAATTAAAAGATATATATGTTTGTTTGTTCGAGTCAAATGCTTGTATCGAGTCATAATGAATGTTTTGCAGAAATTTTTCCAGATTCTAAAGATGTAAATTTTCCAGAAATTTTTCCAGAAAATCGCAGACCAGTTTTTGTCAGGATAACCTGACGGCGTCAGGATTGAAACCTGACGGCGTCAGGAAGGAGTAAAAACATCAGATTTCTTTTTCTCGTTTTCTGAGCTACTTATAAATTTTTGGAATTTTCCAGGTCTTAATTTTCTTAGAAATTCTGTAAACATCCATTCCACAAGCATTATATCCTAGTTTAAATCGAGTCTTATATATATTATTACCGCCGATTTTACGCGAAGGTTTCGTTTGTTTTCTTCAAGTGTGCAGGTTTAGTTTGTCAAGAAGAAGTCACATAAGATTGGAAGGAGCTTTTCACGCAATAATTCTTCTTGAAAAGAATTTAACCACCACTTTACACGGATCCTACCGAGCTAATCAGGGGAGTATTAGTTTCTTTCGTTTTTAATTACCTTCTTTTATCATAACTTTGATACTTTCGGGGAACATTGGGGACAATGTTCAGTTTAAGTGTAGGGAGGGAAAATAAAACGGGAACTTTGAAACTATGCTTATCCTTGATTATTTGCTTTGTCCAATTGTGATTGTGTAATAAACCATGAGAAATGTCGGTTAGGGTAATTTTGGCACCAAATTTAAAATTTTTCATGACATATAGGAGTGGGCCATTAGTTTTAACAAAAGCGTCTCATGGATAGGAAGTTGCATGACTAGCACAAAAACCCTTACCACCCAAATTCCACCCAAAATGTGAGGATCGCCCTTAGATTAGTAGGAATTAAAGCATTCATCTTTAATGCTTAGAGTGTGAACCGGTAGTATAATAGATTCTAGAACTTGTTTTGTGATGCATTCCGAGATCGCAAGTGAGGCTACACTTGTGTAGTTAGAAATAACTAAATGATAAGAGGCATTAGGATAAACCCTTGTTTGATACCTGTAATATAATTACTTCTTCCACTTTTGTTGAGTAATTCCCCCACACCCTTTGCGTTGTACTCATCTTTAGTACACGATACCCCTAGTTAACCCCTCAGAGCCTATCCTTTTCGCGGTTCTCGTGATATTTCGGTTTTTCCGGAATATCAATGAAGAGCATTGTTTACACCCCACCCCCAAATATACACCCAAATCGCCTTAGCCTACCCCTTATGCACTCACTTTTAGTGCAAATGTTTGTTATCACCCTAAACCCTTAGTTCAATTATCTAGTTGCTTGCATAAGTTGCTAAGTCGAGTCATATCCTTTGTATACAGTTTTGGGATGATTGGGATTCATGGGAAAAGTTAAAATTTATGAAATGACGGGAAGGGAACGTTAAATTCAAATTCCCTTTGTTTACGTAATAATGTACCCCAAGTGTTTTGATCTTTTCAAATCGGGTCAAATTAGTGTTAGAATAATAAAAACTCAAGTGTAGGGATGTCCCTGTAAATCCCTAGTATTTTGATGTTATCGTAGAGGATGGTAGAGTAAAAGTGTATGAAAAAAAAAAAAAAAAAAATCGAAAAAAAAATAGAAAAAGAGAAAAGAAAAAAAATAGAGTGATAAAAAAAAAAAAAAAAAAAAAAAAAAAAAAAAAAAAAAAACATACGGGCTACCATCCTACATCTATCCTTTAAATTTATGTTTGTTTATTTCAGTTATCTAGAGTTTAGAAGTGTCGAGTCTTGGCTTAGCAACGCCATTCTTCATATGCAGTTAACATAGAGATTTTTGACTTACCACCACTTAATAGCCTATCCCACCAAACCCTTATTTCCCTACCGAAAGCCTAACGTTACAACCCTTTTAAAGACCTCTTTGATAGTCTTTCCTAGGTGCTTACGCCAAAGCGATGGAGGTTTGATCTATTCTCAAGCCTATGGTAATCTATGTACTAGGACCGGTTAATGAGTGTTTATCTTCCATTTCCTATATTGTTATATTTCATTTATACACCTGAGAGAGATGTGAGTATCCAAACACCCCATGTGAGGTGCTAGTATGTAATTTCCGTGCTTGTTATGACTTTTGCGGGGCTTATATATGTTGTGGACCATTTTGAATTAATGCTGAATGACCCCTAACTTATAAATTAATTGGCTAAAAGCACATTTGCTTGAGGACAAGCAAATAACAAGTGTAGGGATATTTGATAAGGTTTTAAAAGGTACCATTTTGAGGGGTCGTTTAAGTCCTTATTTGATCACTTTTGTATCCGTTATTGCTTAATATCGTTCCTTTTCACTTTTTAGGTCTCGTGAAGGCAAAATGCTGGAATGACGCTTATTTGGACAGAAAGGCGCGAATATATGAAGAAAATGGCCAAAGTCGAAATCAGACACTCACAGTCGCTGAATGTAGAAGGCGACGGCGTCAGGTTCTATTTGCGACGCCGTCGGAGAATTATTGTGACGGGTCAGAACGCAAAACTCGTGTTTTCAAGAGACGGCGTCTAGTTGTGAAAGAGTAGGCCGTCGCTACTCAGACGGCCTAGATGCGATCCAGACGACGTCAGAAGCTGAAGAGGACGGCGTCACGGACATAAGGTGACGCCGTCGCAAGGTTAACGTGGCCAAGACGAAACCCTAATGGCGGCGACACGACGGCGTCACTAAACATAAGGTGACGCCGTCGCAACTGTAATCTTATATATAGAATCCGAATTTTTCAGTCTTTGGGTGGAGAGTCTTTGGAGTAAAAACCTAAAACCGAACCTAAGGTGTCTTGTACAGTATTTTAGGGTTTTTAACCCTATCTTACACCAAGATAAGTCTTTTCTTCATTAATTCAATTATGTCTTTGATTATTTGTGTGTATACTTGCATGTTCTCAATGTCCGGCTAATTTATTTGTGTGTTTGCTTAGGAAGTATGAAACTTAATTATTGAATATTGATTGGTTGTTTCTTATCTTAGTTGACTAATGATCTAGTAATGCGATAGGTCATTCGTTGTGTACTTAATCCTTGATTCATCTTTGTGAACCTTAGAGTATGATTACCTGAGTGATTGTAGGCTAAAACATCCGAAGAGTGCCTTAGAGTAGGAGTCTATAATCTCTACGTGGATTTGTAGACAAGACCCTTTGGTAATTTCAAAGAGTTAGGGAGAAACGCATACCCTACAACTTTAGAAACACAACGCAACTAGGAATAAGACGTGACACTCAACCATCAATAGGAGATAATTAAGGAGTAATACAAACTAAGTAAACACATCTTTAAACTATCATACGAGCACACATTAATTAGACATAGACTCCCACAACCTTAGTTTAGATAATTAGATAATAGTAGAGTAATCGGTAGAAATACCAACCCCCCAAATCCAATACCCGAGATTCGTACTTTTCCATTTTCATAAAATATAAAAAGATAAAAAATAATCTTCCTCAACCTTAACCTTAGCGTAGTAACTCCCTACTAGCATTCCTATTCCCCTAGAGAACGATATCAATACCCGTGGCTTACCCTAATTACTACACTACAACGATTAGGTTCACTGCCTAGGGTGTTATAAAACTTGCTCGAAGAAAAGGAAGTTTCCTTGACCCCGAACGACGCGTGTAGCGTTATCAACAAGCATCACAAAAATGATGTTCATATTTTAACTTAGGTAGATCTCTTACTAGATCTTTGGATGATAGCGATTGAAGAAGTCGCATGTTGGCGTGACCCAATCTTCGATGCCATAAGGTCGAAGTTTCATCCTGTTGATACAAAAGTTGGACGTTCCTGATTTGGAGCTCCGGTTCTCGTACCAATTGAGAATTGCTGCTTGAGACCTGCGCACTAAGAGACAAGAAACACCGTTAGGCTTACCGTGGGATTGTCTCCCACGATTATCCTCCGACGTGAGAGTGAGTAATCGGTTTAGGGTTTAAGGAGTTTTAGGGTTATGAGATCGTACCTTAAACGAGGGATATGATTCCCTTTATATACGCACGGAATCCTTGTTGGTTCCGTGTTCCCCAACCTTCGGCGTATCCCGCCTAAGTCGGTTGGGAATGATTATCTTCTTATTTTAGAAGATATCGGATATCTATTCCGTAAATAGATATGGGCTTGGGCTTTCGTGAGCCCAAACACGTATTGATATTGGCCCAGTTCGTACCAGGCTTGAAAGTAGTGGACTGTGGTCGGGTTCATGACCCGACTCCAGACTATACGTCATCATGTCCCCCCAGTCTAGTATGCGCAGTGCGTAACTGCGGGTGCTAGACTAATGACCGTAATCATAAAATAAAGAACTTACGAAACGTATGAAAGAAACCATACACCTACCCGTAGGTGCAATGTATCGAGACGTCCAAGTGAATAGTCAATGCCTCGTTAATCGGGGGAAAGTTACTGCCCCGTTGTCACATCAAGCCATCTCAACCACACAGTGAGGACTAGTGGGATCCACGTGTCGCCAATCGTGTGGAAGAGAAAAAGTATATAACTTGGCGATTCATTTTCACCGGATTCCTCACAGTAAAAAACGCCATCCACCATTTCTAAAGCGTTTTAAGAGTTGTAATCCCAAAAGTAACCAACCACAAAGGTAACCGCGCGTGCGTTATAGCAAAAAAGTATATCACCATGGTTAAACAGTTGTCTGACTTCACCTCCGACCTGAATTTGATCGATCTGATGGAATTTACCTCAGATTACTTTATACCCCGGGATGTGCATCCAGTAGTACCGGATGCGCGAGCCACGATTGCGGATTTCCCTGAAGGGAAAGTGGGTGTATACACACGGTTATTCGAATTTGCGAATCAACGTGTGCCCCTGTCACGCTTTCTGTGCGATGTGTTAAACTATTATACGTTACACATATCGCAGTTACACTGTATCGGCGCGGCTAAAATTACTAATTTTGAAGTAAATTGCCGTTTGCTGGGGATTAACCCCACCATCCACCTATTATGCGCCTTTTATCACACCACGTGGGCGCATGGGTGGGTGTCTTTTTCAAAGCGCGCTGGTAGACTGCAGTGTTATACAGATAAATTAGATGCACTTAGGAATTGGAGGGAGTATTTCTTCTGGGTAGATGATACATGTTTTCCCTGGGATTTTGATTTTTATACCCGGGGAACGCTACAGAGGGATGAGTGCCCATTGCCTGGGTCTTATAACGTCGAGGATGCGGAACTGATAAATGCTAACCGCATCCCCATTAGTGCGTATCCTGAGGGATTTTTGGTGCACATGGGAATCAGCCGTAATTATTTTGGCCCCGAAGATGAGATCCCTATCTTTTTAGACGCCAATGGCCAGGGTGGGTACTTATTCCTCCGTACTTCTGTGTGTAAATAATGTAAGAACAATCTTCTGTCTATGTTGCGCATTATATAACCTGTTTACATATGTGTCTTGTCTTGCGCAGAAATGGATCTATTCACCGTCGTACAGCTAGCGAAGCCCATTACAGTAAGGACAGGAGTAAGACTGCTGAAGGATGATGAGGAGCCTATTTTAGCTGCTACTGCAGGGCGTACGATGGAGCTGAATGCGGGGGAGACGGGTACCAGTTCCTCCGTCGCAGTGGAAGCCACACCGCTACAAAGCCAACCGGATCCCAGAGTACTATCTTCTGTGGCGCAGCCACCGCCCGTAGCTGTAGCCCACCCTATAGAAGAAGAGGAAGAAGAAGCATCGATGCTTAGTCGCAAAAGGACCCGAAAGGATGGTGGTGCGGGCCCTTCAAGGAAAAAACATCCCGTGGTCCAGACTGTGGAGTTGTCTTCTACTGATGAAGCGTCGTCGCACCCTGATGATGCGGAGCCACAGTAAGTAAAGCCGTACATGGATAACTTTCTTTTGTTGTTGAATGTGCTAGATGTGTTTCTAACATTGCGATGGTGATCATTCGCAGGATGGAGCAGGTTATAGAGTCACCCCCTAAGGCTAGTCCGACACGCTCAGCACATTCTGAGCCGCAGAGCCAGGATAATGAAAACCAGTCTGATGCAGATGTGCCCCTGGATCAATTAGTTGAAGAATTGGTTCAAGTCTCCGCTCATCAGGCTTCGTTAATTGTGAAGCTGAAAGACCGAGTATCTGATGCAGAAAACCAAGATTCCCAAAAAGACCAGACAATTTCTTTGCTGGAGGCGCAGCTGGCAAGTACCCGGGCACAACTAGATAGCGCCCATGCAGAGGCCAAGGTCCTGAGCACATACGCTCAAAAACAGGCCGAGGACAAAATGGCGCTGATGTGCCAAATGAATCAAGAGCGTTCGGATGCTGCCAGGTATAAGTCTGCGTGCTGCTGGGTACTAAAACATCTAGAACAGGGTAAAGAAAGTTTGTTTGCGCAGTTGGGGGAGCTTGGGAATACTGTGAGCTGGTCCTTGGAGGTACAGGAGGCAAAGCTGCGTAAGCTAAGCATCGAGTACGACGAAGAGTTGTATCCGCAGCTTATGTCTATGATAGCGGAGCGCAGGTGGCTCATAGGCCACGGTCTCCGCCTGGCTGCTCTTAGTACCCTGGAATCGTCAGAGGTGGTGAATGCATTCGGGGAGGTGGTGCAGTGTGCTCTGGAGCGTGGTAAATCGGAAGCAATTGAAAAGCTCCACGAGGCAGAACTGTTGAAGGCGCCGTTGGATAAGGCACCGGGGTATGATGCTGAGTCATATGATCACTTGGTCGCTGCTATGCAGAGAATGAAAGACTTGGAGCTCCCGATGATTTCGGAGCTTGAGCGCGATCAAGATTATCCAATAAATGTGATTATGGCGGGGTTGACCCTGGCGCGTCATCGTACCGAGGGTGCCGAGACACAACCGGACTTTTATTTGAAGCCCCATGAGTCACAGCTCCAAGTACCTGTCTTTGCGCGTCCTAGGGATAGTCAGAATCCCTTTGCACTGGAGAAAGAGGTACCTCTAAAGGAGGTCTTGGAAGCGCATGCTACCCGTCTTGCTAAGAAAGAAGGTATTGCAGGTAAGGCCATTTTGTGTGGGGTTGGTGCGGCTCACTTGCCGAGGTCTGATGGAGTACCTGTTAGTGTGGCCACTGTGTCGCGTCAGGGTGCAGATGTATTTAGTGAGGTCAAAGATGCAACGAGTGACGTTGGGACCTCTTCCCTTAAGCGTTGTAGCAGCTGGTAGTAGATTTGTAATAACACGTAATAGTGAATAAACATTTCTTTTTTGTTTGCTGTGGATATTTGTAATGTATACATATTTGTTTCTCTTTACGTGAAAGATGTATTTGTTACCGAAGAAACAAACGTGTAAGCCAATGCGAATGTAGGAAATGCATAATCGTGTATGAAGATCCAAATATACTTGGAAAATGGTTCTAAGTACTTTATCATAATCGTATATGTTATGGTTCACAGCGTACTGTAAATACCTTATTAAGGAATCAAGTGTCTTGGTTCCTAAGTTGTTAAACGTGCACGTGTGCGTTGCTGCGCAACCATCGTGGGATGCGCACATATCTTATTCCAACGTCTTGAGAACAAGGTGTTTAACAAGGATGCGTGATCCAGTATTGATGGGTTTGCAACCCTCTTACTCAACAAGTTAGTTAGTAGGTCAACTTATCCTTTTACCATCGTGGGTTTATTTGTAGTGCATGCACGCCATCGTGGGCAAAAAATAAAAAATTGTTAAGACATACAGTATATGGAGGTAACAACTTAAAATGTGTCGCGGAGTTAGCTAGAAACCGCGGCGTTTTATTAATACTTGCAAGTTTATCGAGAAATAACAAAGAAAACAGTAAATATGAAAAATAAAAAACTGAATACATGAATGTTTATTGAGCACTGAAAGTGCGGAGCGTCTGTGCGCCGTGCCGTAGCTATTCTTACAGGTAGCACCTCTTGAGGTTGCCGATGTTCCATGTGCGCGGTAGGTCACGACCATCCAAGCCTCGTAGCATGTACGCGCCTGTGCCTATTGCTTCAGTAACCTCATAAGGTCCTTCCCACTTTGGTCTGAGTTTACTTGTATCTTCTGCGCGGCTTGCCTCATTGGCACGGTAGACAAAGTCGCCTGGTCTGAATGAAACACTGCGCACCTTGGCATCATAGTATCCTTTCATTTTTGACTTCGACTTTGCCTCGCGAATAGATGCGCGTTCGCGTCTTTCTTCTAGCAGATCCAAGTCGACACGTCTTTCATCATTGTTTGTTGTTACATTGATCTCTGCGGTGCGAATAGTTGGCATGCCGATCTCAGTTGGTATGACGGCTTCGGTTCCGTAGACTAGAGAGAAGGGGGTGTCCCCCGTGCTGGTTTTTATTGAGGTGCGGTGAGCCCATAAGACATGCGAAAGCTCCTCGACCCACCTTCCTTTGTGCCTGTCCAGGCGCGCCTTTATTCCTTCGCCCAGGCTTCGATTTGCGCGCTCTACTAAGCCATTGGTTTGTGGGTGCGTAACTGACGCGAAGTGTTGGGTGATGTTTAACTTCTCGCACCAATCTTTGAAGGGGTTGTCGCAGAATTGTTTCCCATTATCCGAGATGATTTCTCCAGGTAATCCGAAGCGGCATACTATGTTGTCCCAGACAAAGCGTTTCACCTGGTTGCCGGTAATTGTCGCCACTGCTTTTGCCTCGATCCACTTGGTGAAGTAGTCTATAGCTACTATGAGAAACTTGAGACCGCCTGCTGCTATTGGAAAAGGACCTGCGATATCAATGCCCCATTTGTAGAATGGCCATGGCGCCGTGATTGGCGTTAACTCATGCTGTGGTTGGCGCGGAACGGGTCTGTGGACTTGGCAATCATTGCACTTCCTTATCAAGTCCCGCGCATCTTTATGCATGGTTGGCCAGTAGTATCCCGATCGCATGGCGCGTGCTACAACGGACCGTGGTCCTGCGTGCATGCTACATGAACCTTCATGTATTTCTCGCAGCACATAATTTGCTTGTAAGGGGCCGACGCAGCGGAGCCATGGTTGGAGGAAAGAACGTCGATACAGTATGTTGTCGCGCAATTCGAATCTCTGCGCTGTGCGCCGTATTCTGCGAGCTTCTGTCTGTTCTTGGGGTAATGTACCTTTGCTTAAGAATTCCGCAATCGGTGTCATCCATGTAGGACCATCCTCCTCTATGACTGCGGAGACTTCCATCTCCGATATTGACTTGCTTTTCAGTGTTTCCACCAGCACTTGCTTTGATAAGTGTGCGAAGCTTGTCGAGGCGATCTTGCTCAGTGCATCTGCTTTGCGATTTTCTCCTCTAGGGACTTGCTTGATAGTAAATCTGTCAAAGCCTTTGATCAGTGTCTTAGTCTTCTCAAGATACTGAATCATATTTTCTTCTTTGGCCACGTATTCACCCAACACGTGGTTGGCCACTAGCCGGGAGTCCACATTTGCTTCCAAGTTACGTACACCCATTCGAGCTGCAATGCGTAGTCCAGCGATTAGGGCTTCATATTCTGCCTCATTGTTTGTCGAGGTAAATTCAAAACGCAGTGCGTAAGTGAATTCCATTCCCTCTGGGTTTGTGAGAATAAGGCCAGCTCCTGAGCCGTCCACGCATGAGGACCCGTCTGTAAACAAAATCCATGGATCTTGTAGTTCTTTCTCGCTTGGTGTAGGTACCTCGTCAGTATCTGGCTTCTCGATGATGAAGTCTGCCAGAACTTGTCCTTTTATTGCGGTACGTGGTCTGTAAGAGATGTTATGTTCGCCTAGCAACACACTCCACTTCTGGAGTCGTCCTGACGCATCGGGTTTGGAGATGATCTGCTTGATGGCTTGATCTGTGATTACCGCTATCGGGTGCGCTTGGAAGTACCGGCGCAGTCGCTTGGCGGCAAACACTAATGCCAAGACCAACTTTTCCATGGCACTATAGTTCATCTCCGTCTTCTTGAGCGCTTTGCTGACAAAATAGATAGGGGTTTGCACCGAGTCCCTATCTGTTAGTAGCACTGCGCTGACTGCCCCATGAGTTGCTGATAAATACATGATCAGCTCTTCCCCTGGTCGGGGTGCCACGAGTGTTGGGAGCGTTGCTAGATGCTGTTTGAGTGTGGTGAAGGCTTCTTCCGCCTCCGTCGTCCACCGAAAGTCACCCTTTTTTATACACTTCTTGAGTGTTTTGAAAAGAGGCAATGACTTTTCTGCTGATTTAGACAGGAACCTGTTGAGGCCAGCCAGTTTTCCATTGAGGGATTGGACTTCCTTCAGCGTGCGTGGTGAGGGAAGTTCTATTACCGCCTTTGTCTTTTCTGGACAAGGTTTTATGCCATCAGGTTCTATCAGGTACCCTAAGAACATGCCTTCGGTAGCGCCGAAGGTGCATTTCTTAGGATTTAGCTTCATGTTGATCTCTCGTAGAGTCTTGAATGTTTCTTCTATGTCGCGCACAAGTTCATTTTCAGTATGGCTTTTTATGACCAGGTCATCCACATAGACTTCCAGGTTGCGGCCCACCTGTCTTTCAAAGGCATTGTCTACCAACCGCTGATAGGTGGCGCCCGCATTCTTCAAGCCAAACGGCATTTTTGTGTAACAGTAAACGCCTTGGCTTGTGTGGAAAGCTGTCTTTTCCTCGTCTTCTTGAGCCATTTGTATCTGGTGATATCCCTTGTACGCGTCAAGAAAACACTTCAACGGGTATCCACACAAGGACTCTATTTTCCAATCTATCTCTGGTAATGGATAGCAGTCCTGCGAGCATGCTTTATTAAGGTCGGTGAAGTCTACACACATTCGCCAGCTACCATCGCTTTTTTTGACCATTACTGGATTAGAAAGCCAGTCGTGGTAATAGACTTCACGCATAATTCCCGCCTTTACCAATTTCTGTACCTCTGCCAGAATTGCCTGCGTCCTCTCTGGAGCTTGGCCACGCTTCTTCTGGCGTATCGGTGAGTATCCTTGTCGGATTCTAATTTTATGCTCTGTGATCGAGCGTGGTACTCCAGTCATGTGTTTTGGCTCCCACGCGAAAATATCCACGTTCTTTTGTAGGAGCGCGCACACAGCTGCTTTGCCGTTGTCCGACAATGACCCTCCAATGGTTATTTCCTGGTCTGGATATTCTGGGTGAATTGCGACCTTCAAGTTGGGGACTTTGGCCGCGCACTGCTTCGGGATTGGTTCCATTTCGCATGTAACCGTGTTACATTCTCTGTTTGGTACCGTGGCATTGTAAAGAGTGACAATGCCCCCTTCTACTGGGAATTTAAGCATCCCGTGCGCTGTTGATGGCACCGCGCGCATGGCTGATATCCCGGGTCTCCCAATAATGCCATTGTATGACGAGGGGGATTTGATCACCATGAAATCCATCCAGGTTGTCGTAGAGTGCTCTGCGTTGCCAACGCTGACTAGTAATCGCAGTTGCCCCATGGGCCATATCTTTTCACCTGTGAAACCGGTGAGTGCTGTGTTGACCGGATTTAACTGACTACGTATTTCAGGTCGTAGTCTTTTAAAGCAATGCTCATACATGATATTTGCCGATTCCCCACCATCGATGTACATGCGGTGTATGTCGTGACCACCCGCACTAATTTCAATGGTGAGGGGCTCTGCTGCTGCGTTGTCCGCAGTTAAAGTAGGGAAAGAGATTTCACTTTTTCGGGAAAACTCCTGGCTGACCTTTTGTCTAGTGGTTCGTTGCCACGTCTGTATCATGTAGATTGTGTCGGCCTTATCTTTGGGTGTCTCCTTCTTGCTTCCATTCTTTTGCTTATCTCTTCCCTCTTTAATGTTTTTAACTAAGTGGTCCAGTCTGCCCTCCTTGACCATCTTGTCGATGAGTTGGCGCAGCTGGACACACTCGTTAGTGGTGTGACCCTTTTGCGCGTGGTAGTCACAGTATCCATTCCCAGTGCGCCGATCTTCTGGTGTACGCATCTGCGGTGGTCTTGGGAAGTTCGCACCTTCCGCTGCGAGTATTTCCTTTGGTGTTTTGATCAGGGGAGTATACCTGTCATTATCTCTGTCTCTGCCGCTCCTCTGGCTGCGATAGTTCCTATTACGGTTATTACCTCGGTCGTTGGATTGTCTCCCAGGTTGTTCCTGTGACCGGTAACTAGAATGGTTCTTTTTGCTATCTGCCGCAGCGGCTTCTCCCTGGACAAAAGACCGAGAGCGCTTCATGAGTTCATCAAAGGTCTCAGGGATCTTGTCGTTTAACCTCTTGATGAGTTCTGGGTTATTAATCCCATTCATGAAGCCCGAGATCTTTAAGACTTCAGGGCATGCTTTAACCTGCATGCATTCATCTTTAAAGCGTTCCATGAATGCGCTCGTGGATTCTCCCTGGTTCTATTTTACTCTGGCGAGTTCGACAGGATTTTTAGCACACTTTTTGCGTTGAGTAAAATTTAGGCGGAACGCCTTTCTCAACTCTTCAAAACCATTCACGCTCCTTCGTGGGAGTTTGTTGAACCAGTTCCGCGCGCTTCCCACCAATGTGGAATTAAACATGTGGCACCACACTGGTTGTGGCCAGTTCTCAATGGTCGCGGCTGATTCGAAGATTTTTAGGTGATCGTCAGGGTCACCTGTTCCATCATAGGTCTTGACATTTGTAGGCATGCGTCTTTTCTTGTTCTCAGAGAAATCACTAATGCGTCTGGTGAACGCATCCACTTTCTGACGGCGCCACGGGAGAGACATGTCTTCCTCTTGGCTATCGCGTCTATTTCTAGACTTCCAATGTCCTGTGTCGCTGTCCTCGTTGTCCGAGGAATTATCAGTAGATGAATTTTCCTTCTTACGGCGTTTGCGCCGGCTATCCTCAGAGTCTGACTCGTAGTCCGGATCTGAAGGACTTTCACTTGGGGAGTGCTTTCGCCCCAGTCTGTCACGTACTTTACGGCTACCCAATCTAGTGTAGACACTGGTACGCCGTTCTTCCCTATCACTATCACTCAAGTGCTGCGAGTGAGATGTCTCATCATCCTCAACTCTCCTCCCTATTCTGTTGAATACTGGGGGTCGGCCGCTATCTCTCCCGCGCTTTTCTTTCTGATGGCGCAGTGGGGAAGTCTCGTATTCAGAATCGAAGTTGAGTCGGGCTTTCAAGTTCCGACCTGATCTCTTCTTCTCTTCCTCTTGCATGAGAGCAGTTAATGTTTCGTAGTTTTGGGATACGAAAACTTCTGGTGCTAATTCCGGCGCAACTCCCTCGAGGGTGAGTGCGTTTGTTTCTGCTGCTTTACCCTTATCCCGGCCTGGTGCCTCCGGTACCTTTGTCAGGTCAGTTTCTAGCACCGATTGGAAGGGAGTAGTAAAGACGGTGCGCAGTGGGTCTACTCCACTCGTGGTGGTTGTAGTGACTTGGGTTGTTCCCGAGTGCGGTTCCACCAGAGGGAAGATCAAGTCTTGGCCTGATCCCTTGTTTTTAGCAGCGCTGGTTGTCCCAGTGGTCTGCTTAGGGGTTAGTCCACTCTGCGACTTCTTCCCCATAAGGTCTGACTGCGATCGCTGATTGCCGTGCTTTGTCATTCTAGTGTCGGTTCTTAGTGTAGGGTCCCACGGATGGCGCCACTTGTTGATACAAAAGTTGGACGTTCCTGATTTGGAGCTCCGGTTCTCGTACCAATTGAGAATTGCTGCTTGAGACCTGCGCACTAAGAGACAAGAAACACCGTTAGGCTTACCGTGGGATTGTCTCCCACGATTATCCTCCGGCGTGAGAGTGAGTAATCGGTTTAGGGTTTAAGGAGTTTTAGGGTTATGAGATCGTACCTTAAACGAGGGATATGATTCCCTTTATATACGCACGGAATCCTTGTTGGTTCCGTGTTCCCCAACCTTCGGCGTATCCCGCCTAAGTCGGTTGGGAATGATTATCTTCTTATTTTAGAAGATATCGGATATCTATTCCGTAAATAGATATGGGCTTGGGCTTTCGTGAGCCCAAACACGTATTGATATTGGCCCAGTTCGTACCAGGCTTGAAAGTAGTGGACTGTGGTCGGGTTCATGACCCGACTCCAGACTATACGTCATCACATCCATAGAGGTAAGACATAGTTTGTCTTTAGGTTCATTACCGATTTTAATGACATAGACTCCATGTTTCCTAATTCCTCTTCCTATGGTTATGCCATTTTTAAGTATCTTACTATCGGTTTAGGTAAAAAGTACATTGCACTTTTTATCACATATTTGTCCTATACTTAAGAGATTAAAGTTTAGGTTTTCTACGTGACACACATCGTTAATGGTTAGAGATTTGTTAGAGATCGTACCTTTACCGATGATTCTACTTTTGCTATTTCCAAACACCACATTACCTCCATTGCAGGATTCGTACGTGGAGAATAGATCCCTATTGCCGGTCATGTGCCTCGTGCACCCGCTATCCTTGACCCATTCATCGGGGTCTAGGTCGACCTTTAAGCACACCTAAAACAATAATAAACTCAAAAGTTTGGTCCCCATTTGTTCATGGGTCCATTAGTGTTAAACATTCCATTCATGTTAGACATGTATGGATAAGATGAGTATGCATTCCATGGAGCAAAGTTTTGAAAAAGAAAACCGTTTTGCATGTTTGGATTCTATCCCGTTTGATGGTTACTTTTTGGGTAAACGTTATTAGGTCTCCTAAATGAATTAGGTTTTGAAAAAGATGAAGCTTTGTTTCTTGCAAAAGTAGGATTATATTTTGGAGGTGGTTGTCTAGTGGTGACATGAGTTGGTTTCTTCCTATTAACTATAACAAACTCAGTTCTAGGTAAGGAAGCTACGGTATTGCTACTGTTTGCTACAGCAGATCCACGGATCCCTTTCTGTACACTAGCCGGTTCCCTTTTTAGGGGATCCGTGGGATCCGCCACAACAGTGGCTGGTTTTTCTAGTTCCTTAACGAATTTTGTTTCTTTACATTCACTAGTTGTTGGATCAAGTTGTTGACTACCTAGACCTTTTTTATTATTACCGGTTTTAACACCTTCGAGTATTGTATCTAAAGTGTTCGTACTCATTCTAGCAATTTTAGAATCTAAGTTATCCACTAGTGTTTGAAGTTGAACGCAAAGTTCACATTCACCACTTGCTATTTTACCTTTTTCTAAACGTTTTAGTTTTGCTTTTAATTCTATGACTTCTTTATCTAAACGTTGATTTTGACTCTTTAAAAGCTTATTTTTGTTAACTAATGTTAAGCTAATATTGCATAGTTTATCATATACATTATGCAATGAGTCGTCATCAAGTGATGAGCTACTATAGTATTCGTGATACCTCGTCGTTTGCCATGTGGCAAATTTCTTCGTCTTCCTCGTCGCTCATTCCCCATGTTCCGCTCACGAACGCCTTTTGATCATCCCGTTTGGGACACTTACTAATAAAGTGGTTTGGGTCCCCACATTTAAAGCAAGTACGATCATCCTTTGGCTTCTCGTCCTCTTTGCTTTTCCGAAAGCCTTTCTTATCGTCATACGGTTGTTTGACGTATCCACCCTTTCTTCTAAAGAACTTTTTAAAGTCCCTTACCGCCATAGCGTACTCTTCGTCGTCACTACTTGAAGATGAGTTCTCCTCATCGCTCGAAGCCTTTTTGGCTTTAAGGGCAAGAGATTTGTGTTTCTCTTTCACCTTTGAGGCTTCGGAATCTTTAGCAAGGACAAGCTCGTAGAATTTTAGGTTGCCTATGAGTTCATCGAGGGTGAGGATTGTCAAATCTTTTGACTCTTCGATTGCCGTCACCTTGGATCTCCACTTCAATGGAAGTGCTCTTAGATATCTCCTAACATGGTTACGGCTAGAAAAGGATTCATCAAGTGCTTGTAAAGATGTAATAATAGTATTAAAGTTAGCAAATGAATGATCTATAGTTTCCTCATCCGATATTGAAAATTGTTCATATTGTTGAACAAATAAATCAATTTTATTATTTTTAACTTGTTGGTTGCCTTGATGAGTTACAACTAAAGAATTCCAAATTTCTTTAGAGGTTTTAAGCATAGAAATTCTTTCGAATTCCTTTTTCGGTAAAGCATTATATAAAACCATTTTTGCTTCACTATTTTTAGAAAGCTTTTTCTTCATTTCATCATTTAGTTTATCATGAGGTATGTGAACTAAATTTCCTTTATCATCATTTGAGGTAGCCTCAAAATCACCTTCAACAATAATGTACCAAAGATCAATATCTTTAGACTTCACATATGTTTCGAATCTATTTTTCCAATATATAAAACCATTAGTTTCAAGTAGTGGTGGTCGTTGCATAGATTGCCCTTCCTTATAATTTTCAGAACCTATAGTGATCGAAAAGTTTTTAAAATACAATTTTATTTTAAAACTTTTATAAACTCTGCTCTTGATGCCAATTGTGGAAAACTAGAAGGGGGGGGGTTGAATAGTTTTGCCGATTTTAAGTTGATTTCAAAAACTTTAGATTCGATATTATGTGAAATCGTATGGATGTTGAGAACGTATAGATCTAATGATAATGCAAGCAAATAAATAAAGATAAGGGATAGAAATGACACAACCGATTTATAGTGGTTCGGCTACAAGGACACCTTCCTTGCCCTACTCCACTCCCCGAGTCACCTACTCGAGAGTTCAAGCACTATGTCAACAAACTCCTTCACTTGGCGGAGAAGCCTTCACAACGTTGCTTACACTTTTTCCGGTACAAAGCTAGATACCGAGTCCGTAGCACGGTGGACCAACCCAACACAACTATTACACAACAAATATGTGAAATATCAAATACAAGATCTTCGCTACAGAAATCTTGCGGAGTGACAAATCAATCAAGGACCCCTTGCTTGGATGACTTGTAGAATGCTCGTGATCTCGCCTTAGAGAAGGACCTATATGAGGATCACAAATAGAAAGAAAGAAGAACAACTCTCTAGATCAAGTGATCTATATGTTAGAAGAGAATGAGAGTGTATGAGAGATTTAGTAAGAAGAGGGGTGATCTAGAATGAATAAATGGCTCTCTATTTATAGGCAAGTTTCTTCACTGTTCCTACGGATCCCACGGATCCCTTCCACAAGGGATCCGTCTAGTGTAATCCTATGGATCCGTGGAACGCTCCTCTTTGCCCATGGGTTTTTTGGTTATGGGTCATGGGTTATGGGTTGGTCCATGGGTTATATCTAGATTCAATGTATCTAAGTATACATTGTATCAAGTCTCTTTGGGTATGGTTTAAGATCCATGGGTTATGGTCCATGGGTTATGATATTTACCCATCCTAATAAACTATAACAACAAATGCTTAGTTACTACATTTTTGTATTTAAATGGCTATATGTAAATGCTTTACAAAACTAACATGTATCCTTTATAATTGTACTTAAGATAACATTATATTTGTTATCAACAAAACACAAAGAGATCGCAAAATATTAATAAACGATTGTACGGTTTATTTGTATTAACAGTACAGTTTCACCATGGGAACACATTAGTAGGAGTTACCATTTTTGTACGGAGGTAGCTAGCCATCAGACATTATTTGATTGTTTCGTGATATGAGTTCAATCACACAACTTAAACATACATTGTTCCTGAGACTCTGCTTCCTCCCATTATTTATTACATAAAGGCAATAGTCCTCAGACAGGGCATAATCAGAGATCCCATCTCAGAAAAGAAGCGAATAGCCTCTATCTCCTCTTCTGGAACGTTTCAATGCCTATGGATGTGGCAGGGCTACTCTGACGAAGGAAGCACGTATTTCCCATTCATTCCACCCGAAGGATGAATCTGCTCATATCGCTCTTGATGAGTGCATGACCGAGCATGCTCATGAGATTCGAGCTATTGGTCCTGACTCAAGACTACACCAAGTGGAAAGCTACGGAGTTGAGGGTCAAAGTTTTCCAGAGAGTAAGTAAATATAAGTTATCCGGATCCAATACCTAAAATTATTTTAGCCTAAAGTTAAGGTTCTAACATTCAGGTGCTAAAGCTCCTACAAGCAGTTATGAGCTCTCTCCCAGATAGTGGGATAAGACATTCATACATCAATGACAAAAGTATGGTTTCAAAGAGGCACTGGCTCAGAGGCATATCGCGTAACAAGGTCTTGAGTTCATACTCTCATGCCTTTGCATACTAGCTCTTTAAGGATCATACCCCTAAAGTTGGGTATTCGACCATCCATATGTGAATCATTTTCACAAGAACATTGATGTTTAGAGGGTAGCTCACAGTGCAATATCATGGTATAAGTTTATAATTTAAGTCCAGACAAGTGACGAGTAAGGAGGAGATACTCCTAATCCACCAAATGACATCATCTTGCCAATTGGTGCAAACTATACATGCTACTAGAAAGCCTAACACAATGCTCCCTCATTCCTGACGTGTGTTTTAGGTACGAGGTCCAGATACATACTACGAATATGATAATATGCGTTGTTCACAAGAGGCTAAGGCAAGATTAAAAATTGCACTACCAACATATCTACTAATGTGCTTTTTAACTTCGCATGGTAGTTTAAGAATGCCTAAAAACAAAGGGTTCAAGCACTTACACGTATCTGCAACTGATATGTGAGATTAACAAGTGGGTACCGGACGAATGGCGCTTCACGTGGCCTTGATCCATCGGAGGAGTATCCTCTTATCTCCACCAATGGACTTTGTTGAGACTCCTCTGGTCCAACACCTCCTGATCCTCTGCACGAGAGTCTATGGGGAATTTCTTTCTCCTTGCCTCTATTTTTAAGTTCCTTGATCATGGTCCTTAACACCTCAATGTTTTTCTTCACGAATCCTGGATAAGGTCCTTCATGAACTGGGCCCGGTGAGAGCGAAGGGTCCTCCTGGAGGAGTTCCCCCACTCCCTTGTATCGCGGCGTTAAACCTCTTCCCTTCCTCCAGATGAGAATCCCTAATACAACCGTCCATTGCTTAGAACTTATTTGGTTGGTATAAGGGTCCCACGGATGGTGCCAATGTTTGAGCAAATTTTCGTAGATGCTCTTCAGCTCCTCCTGCGGAAGTCTTGCAGTTGCTCCTATGGAGGTCTTATAGTTAGTCCTTCGTCTACAGGCTGAAATAAGAAAGAACACCATTAGCTCACCCCGAGTTTTTAATCTGAGACCAAGCTCTGGTGTGATAGTAAGTATATGCTTGGCATAAGTTCTAGTGAGAGAAACTAGAGAGAGATAGTAAGAGAGGTGGGTGAGGAGTAAAGTGTGTATGTTCATGTGTGTGAACATCTCATTTTATACTACATGGGGTTAGCCCCACCACATAAGGATTGTGGAGACTAATTTGTCTTCTACATGCAGCGCACATATTGCTGATGAGTATCAGGCATGGTCCTTGGGGTCGAAGTTGTCGTTATGCCACAAGTACTAGTTGTAGACCAAAGTATTTGTGCTCATTTGTACGCCATTGTACTTGTATGTTAGTTGCTAGTGTACTAGCTCCGAAGCAGACACTGCTCCGTCATTGTGCATCATGAGCAGCCACTGCTCAGTCACTATGCTTCTTTAGCAGACATTGCTCCATCACTATGCTTCCTAAGCGGAGCAGGCACTGCTCCGTCACTATGCTTCTTGAGCAGACACTGCTCCATCATTATGGTTTCTGAGCAGGCACTTGCTCCGTCACCATGCCTCCTAAGCAGACATTGTTCCATCACTATACTTCATGAGCAGGCACAGCTACGTCACTATGGGGTGTTTCTTTATGACTTAATGATCTCTTAGCTAACAAATTTGGGTCCACAAAATAGGTATTTGCATTACTTTTTTTCTTTTTTTCCTTTTTTTTTTGGGGGTGGGGGAGGGGGGGGGGCTCACTTATTTATGTTAATGTGTGTGTTTCGACAAGGCATATAATCCTCACTCCTCCCCAACCAGATGCATAAAGAGAAAAGGGTCCCACTTGCTTTTACATCTACTTAATCCCTAAAAATAAAGAAACAACCCCTATGCCTCTTAAGTAGGCATTGCTCCGTCACTATGCATCACAAGCAGGCACTGCTCTATTGTAAAGTGGATTTGTCTAAGAAATATTAACAATGCATCCTTTTTCGTATAGCTACACCGAACGCATATGTTCCATACACGTTAGGTAGATGCTACTCAATCCTTTGACTGATTGGTTTTTTTAGCTCCAACTTTATGTATTCACTTGACTTTGAAAGCAGTATGACAAAAGAGTCCAAAGGTGGCCTTAACAGAAAATAATTAGAACAAACGAATTTGGGCTAATGGCTATAAAAACATACTATAATCCAACTACAGCCTCTTACATCGAGCCCAACTCTTGATGTTATTTTATTTGTTGCCTGCATATTTTAATTAATATAATATTATATTTAATTATTAAAAATAAATATATATTTGAAATAATACTTTATAGAAAGTAAATTTACTGCACTAAGAGTTTGTTTCAAATATCTTTAAGACAATAACAATTTAGCTATTTATTTATTCATATGCGTATGTTAAATTGAAAATTAAACAACCTCATGTATAGTTGGTTACAATCATGGTTCTAAAATGCTCGCTAAGGCGTGATGCTTGTAATGCGGCCACGCCATGTCGCCACGCCGCTTTATGTCACATCTTTTTGTAAACTCGATATATATGAAATATGATATAAATATATAAATATTTTCATATTTTGTGCCGCCTTATTTCACGCCTTATAAATGAAAAAACTTCGCCTTAGCCGCAAAGACGTGAGGATTGGTCATGAGGCCACGCCACGCCTCGCGCTATTTATAACCTTAGTTAAAACTTGACTTAAAAATTATTTATAACAAACATTTAATAATATAATATAAAGATATATTAACAATAATGCGTTAGAAATATTTTAGAAATAACTACTATGTATACATATTCTTTATACTTTAAATAATGAATTAAAATAGTATATTAATTTTTAAAAAATGAAAAATAATTAAATATTAGGAAAAACTATATAAACTTAGTCAAAATTTTACTATAAATTATTTATTAATAGAGACTTTAATAATTTATTTTTAGAAAAAAAAGCAATTATACCTTGAGTTAATTAGTATAAAGTAGTAGAAATTATATTTTGTTAAGTTCAAGGTATTATTATACACTTTTAAAAGTTCAGAGTACTAAATGATCCAGTTTTTTAAATTCAGGGTAATATTGTGTTTTGCCCTTTAACATAATACCAAATAACTCCGGGTTATAAATTTCAACACAAACCGATCAGCCATTTGATTACTCAAATTATATACACAAATTCAATAATCAGCCATTTGACATACTAGGCGAGTACCCGTGCCTAGCGGCAACGGTTTCCCAGGTAGACAATTAACAATATGCAATATTGTGGTTAGTGTTTCGTATACGTTCAAAATAGAACGTGAAAAGATCAAAAATGTAATTGCAAACAGTGTAAAATGTGATAATTTAAAACGACATATAAAAATATTTAATGAGACTAAAAAAGAAAACATTACATCAATTATGAGATACTAACTAACAATGCACGTTACTCGTCGCATAAAACTTCTTGGTAGATGACATGCGATGTAAAACCCTAAAATCTAAAACGCGTGAAATGACAATTTTGCCCTCAAACTTAAATTTTTACCAACTCGGGAAACACGTCAACATCGTTAAACAAGTTATATCATAAATAATATATACACATTATGAAAATAATTAACTTATGTTGTAAATTAAAAGATACATGAATGATTAAATCCTAAGTAACTATTAAACATACCAAAGTGTACACATTTAACTTGGACTACAAAGGAGACTAGATACATGATATTGAGATAAGTTTGGAAAGTCTTAAAATTGGTCTCCCCCCCCCCCCTAAGTGGCCGGCCTCATAGGCTCCCCCTCATAATATCACAATCAATTATATTAAAGTCTCATTTACCATTTCCTTTTCATTTCAAAAATACCAAGAAACCCTAAAGTATTCTCTCCTCATCTCCTAGTGGCGGCCAACATATAATTTTCATCATTTGACCCGAAATTCATACAAACAAAAGGTTCCTAGGAGGCTCGTGATAGGGTTTGATCGATTGGTGGACGTGGGGATTGTGTTTGGTTCGAAAGGAAGCTAGGTCGTGTGGTTTGGTTTGTAGCCGTGGGTTTTGGATTGGCCAAGGAGGCTTGGGTTCGATTTTGGTGCTTTGATTCTTGTTCCTTGTCACGTACACGCTACTAGGGTAACGTATCAACATCTCACATCTTTTCCTTTTTGTTTCTCATTCCATTCGTGGCCATGGAAGGGTTTTTCTAGGGCTTGTATTCGATTCATATAACACATAAAATCATGGGAACTTTTGTCACATAAAATGATAACACATGAATACTTAAAACCTTGATTATGAGCATATGTAAATCGTATGAGATAAGGTATGAAACATGAATACGAAACTGATTTGGGTCTCTCTTTATGTCGACATATGCTTATTTGGTTAAAGGGTTTAACGTGCTTGCAAAACTATACGAATACGTAGGTGATTAATGGATTCGATAACAAATGATTTACGGGTTTGTTTTGATATGATCAAGGGGCGTACAAAACTGATTTTGGGGAGGGATGTGTCGAATTAAAATGTTATCACATAATGAATCTTGTAATCTTGTAATAATCGAGCTAAAATGGTTTAGAACGGATTCGTTAATCATAACCTAAAACTAGGGTTTGTAATTACATGATTTAATAAGTTAAGGGGTTGTTTTGTAAATTATGAAACTTGATGGATTAACTTGTTAATATACTAACTAAATGGATTAAATGAGTAAAATGAGTAAACTTACTATATTTACACTTTTAACCCTATACTTTGCATTATTGACATTTTAAACCCTAAACTTTTGTAACTTGTCATAAATGATCCTAAAAGCATTATAATACTTATTTTCATTTATTAACTTGAGATAAGTAACTAAACTTACTAATTATGGAAACCTCCTAAATATGGAAACCTGCTATTTTTAGAAGTTACTAATTATGAAAATCTGCTATTACTGGAAAGTTACTAAAAATAGAAACCTGCCTAAAATAGAAAGTTTCCCAAAATAGAAAGTATTTAAAATGGAAAGATTACTAAAATGGGAAACTTGCTAAAAATGGAAAGCCGTCTTAATTGAGTGTTTCTGATTCTTATAGAACGTTATCTAATTCATATAGGTTCCGGGCGACGTGATTGATCTCCTTTCTTGACTTTACTTTCATTGTTGATTGCTTCGAATAAGGTACAGATATTCTATCCCTTTTCAGTAGGGATTTCTCCTGACCTTTCGATCCTTGACTTTACTTCACTTATGATATCCCTTGCTATGGTTTCCTTATGCTATGATCCTTTTGATATGATTCTGACTTAATCCTTTGTTATGATTCTATTCGCTATGACATTAGTTGTTATGATTATGAACCTCTGATTATGAACCATCTGATATGAAACTTTGATATGAACTTTGGTATGAACTCTGATATGAACTTTGATATGAACCCTTATGATATGATATGAATATGCTTTGACCCTTCAGTTTGATACCCGAGCCAAATATGTTTCCTAGTCAGGAAGGTAACCTGACCGTGTCATTGATGCACCAATGGCATGACTTTAGTGTGGTTGAGTGATGTTCCACACCGTCCCCATTCTGATATGATTATGAGCTCACTATATGTATATGATTTGGCCACTATGTTTCTGGGGGGCGTATGGATGCATCCTAGATATGATATGTTTCAAGGGATTTGATCTGATTGGAGCTTTGTCTGGTGAATGATGTCGGGTGCAATCCGCGTCTTCACAATTCTGGGAGCTAGCTACTCCATTTGTTACTGAGGTCTCCCCTCCTATTATGTATGGTATTCCGAGGTCACCCCTCCGAATACAATGGCTACTTATGATATGATATGATATGTTTCTGGGCTCGGGTAGATTTCTGATAACCCTTACATTTTGATATACCTATATTGTACCTTCTACATTCCCCAACGCACCATATTCTGTGTACCCTTATATGACTCACTCTACTACCAAGATATATATATTCCATTGCTTTGATCTGTCACACTCTTATTCCGTTAATTCCGATTATCGTTCCATTCACGTACCGGGTTATTATATGTTATTGGATTTGATTATGATATTCATGTTTATATGACTACTGATTACTCTGTACGATATGTATGTATGCAATATAAGATTTACCTGTTGTCATCTGATGATATGTTATCTTACTGTTATGTGATCCTTTTGATTTGTCTGGTAACCATGCTTGTGTGAAATCGATTGTTGATCGGTTTATCTTTTGTACCTCGCTCGATTAATCTCGTGGACTATGACTATCCGTGGTGTCCTTATCTGCTTGTTGTTGACCTGCCATGTTTGCATTTCTGTTTATGCTATGGTTTGATTGGGTAAATGGTTCAACTTATGAAGTCTAGCTTGCTAACTTGTTTAATTGCCCTGCTATGTATTTACTTCATTTAATTATAATGTTCATACTGTATTCCTACTTGTTACGTATGACTGTCATGCTTTGACTGCTGTTATGATATCGGTTATGTTTTCAACTAAAGGTTTTGACCTGTGTGAATTGCCATGCTCACTTATTAATTTATTGCTTCCGCTTTCCTGTAGATATCTGTTTGGCTTGTATGTCTTTTGATTTCCTGATTTGATTGTATGCTGTATATGTTGTGTGGATATAACGTCTGCTATGCTTGATTATGTTTCAGTACTTGTATGCCTGGTTTGTATGTGCTTGTATGCTTGTCTTGATGTTTTGTTTGGCTTCGTTCTCCTTGTTATATGTGCTTTGGATATCTGTATATTTGTGTTCTGCAGGATCCTCATTGACTCATTGTTCTCTTTTCGCTGCGACTTTGTTATCCGTTTCCTTTGTTTCATTTCGCATTTCAGATTTTATTTGGCTTTCGTTTTGTTATATCTGTTCACTGGGCTTTTTAAGCTCAGCCGCATTTCTTTTCCTGCGGCAGGTGTTAGGTTGAAGATGGGCTTGATGGGCTGAGAGTTGGATTAATTGAGTGGGCGAACCCTAGATACCTTATTATTCGGATTTATTTTGTTGGGCTATTGTTTGGAAATTTCATTTTATTGTAGTCATATTGGATTTGGTATTTTCCTTGTAAGTCATTCGTCTATATGACTTGGTATTTTATTCTTTAAGGCTTTCGCTTGTAAAAATTTTATTTGTATGTTCTGATATGACACCAGAATGTGACACTTCTACCCTTGTCGGGTTGGGGTGTTACATGCGAGGTGTAGAATCCTCCTTGATCGAACTCTTTAAGTGGTTTCACTAATACCTTTGTAGTTCTACGTGATATCTTTCTAGACAAAGCAACATAAAGTTGGTCATGCGTGAAAACAGAGTCGGGCAAATAGACATGATTTTATAGTAGCGAATAGCGACGGAATTTTATAGCGGCGAATAATTAAAGTTAAAATAAGAGCTTGTGGTTGATAAAATTTGTGAAATAAAATATGGTACTGGCATGCCTTGATTCAATCGGGCTTTAAGAAAACCTTTGTGTCAGTGAGAAAAAAACAAACCAAACTATTGATTTGGACTATCAGTCAATCCAAACCATCTCAAACCCGTATACCAAACGGACCTAAACTTAATATGCAAACAACATATAGTCAGCTAAACAGAGATACGTAAAATATACATGTAAAAATTAATAAGGTACTTAATATTTTGGTGAATGCTTATGAAAAACACATCATTACCGGTTATAATATAAAGATATTGAATTGCTTATAGGTGTTTTTTTTTTAGACTTTTAGGATCGTCATTATATCATATGCATGGAGAAATGTAAATTAATCAAATTATTTAATGTTTACTTGCATGATACAAGTTATTATAATAATGCCTTTAGGCTTGTGCTGTCAAATGGGAAATTTTGCATGATATAAATCCTATTTAATATAAAACTTATTATTACTATGTAGTGACACAATTCATTTGCAAAGAAGTCAACCTTTCCTTCAATGTGTAACTACATTCTAAAAAAAGAATGAATATTTTTCGAACTTGCAATATATTTGTTGTTCCCTATTCACTATAGTATAAAAATAGTTTAAGTAAAGTAAACAAAACTAATAGTGAATCAATGACTGAAAAGATATAAATAAAACACAAGAGTAATTTTCAACGTCATATTCTTATTAGAAATGAATCAGAAGAATACATTACCCTAGTACTTGCGGAACAGTACTAGGGATTGAAATGACAAAGTGTTTGCAACTCCTCTCTAAGCTCATACTAAGTCTGAGCACAACTACAAGTACCCACTGAGCTATCTCAGGGATTAAGTTGTATTTGGAGGAGTGAAAGATGGCTTGCGTGTATGTGTGTTTTTACAATTCACAAGCTTAACCTTTCACTCCATCTCTTATGCTATTTATTCACAAGCTTAACCTTTCACTCCGTCTTTATCGCTTCAAGCATAACCGTTTTGTCCCGCCCATTCTTCAGTCTTCATAGTCTTCAGTCTTCAGTTTCAGTATGTCTTCAGTGTTTGTAGTTGGAGAGAAGTTTGAGGGATTCAGTAAGTTATTGTCATCACTTACTGAATCCACCATCTTCTTCTTGACTCAGTCTTCACCCTTTAAGTTCGGCCTTACTGAGTGGAGAGACTTCTTCAATGTCTCTTACTGAGCGTCCTGAAGATGGCTCACTGAGAGACTATGCACTCAGTGACCTGTTAGTGTTTAACGGTCTAAGCACTTAGGTTATTTTCTATTCAAATCCTAGATTAAGGGGTTTGGGTATTTACAGGACCCAACAGTCTCCCCCTATTTGGATATACAAATAGCCTAAGTGTTTGATCAGTGTAAGTGAGCAAATGGCTTCTTCTTACACTGAATGTACTAATGAATACAATAAGGAACACTGAATATTTTAACAAAACATACATCTTTTATTGATCAAATTACAAAGTTCCTATCACTAGTACAAAAGATAGTTCAAGATGATGTCAGTCCAGATGGATTCCCAGTGCTTCAAGATTGACTTTCTTGGTGATGAGTGTTTCCCTGTCAGGATGGTCTCTTATCTTGGCTTTTAAGTCAGCACAGAACCTGACATTTGCACGAGTCTGAATATGAGAGGCCAATGGAATATAGCTGAGCATTGTAGCCACTCCTGCCTGATCGATATCACCCCACCTTTGGAATGATGTGTTTCCATAGACGTCAATAAAGAATAGCCCTCTTTCAGGATTTTCTATCACCAGACAGTTTACGAACTTAACACCTTCAGGCAGCTCCCTGTTGCATTCTAGTCCAGGCACTTTGATCTCAGGCTGGAACTCAACCTCTTCCTTTTTCCAGTGGATGATTGTGGTTGAGATCCTTGAGGTGCAGTTATGGCAGGCTGAATCCTTAGTTATGCTGGTGCATCCCTCAGTCTTTCATATCTTTTACTGAGCATCTTCATCAGCTCCTTAACCACCGCATTTTGCTTCTTTTCAATTATTGGATCGAGTTCATCGAGTTCAGTGATCCCAAAGTCAGTGAATTTTAGGGGATCATGAACCTCGAAATGTCTTTTATCATCCCCCCTGTAGACGTTCATTGCCAGTGGTTTTGACCTGGGGATGATTTTGACATCTGTGATCTTTTCAGGTAGCCTTCGGCTTGTCATTGTCCAGTTGTAATGCTCAATTCTGCTTTGCCTGAGGGTTTCAGCTTTCTTCTTCTTTTCTTCCAACTGTTTTTTCATTTCAGCCATTTTTACTGCCTGAGCATCTGATAAGGTTTTAAAAGGTACCATTTTGAGGGGTCATTTAAGTCCTTATTTGATCACTTTTGTATCCGTTATTGCTTAATATCGTTCCTTTTCACTTTTTAGGTCTCGTGAAGGCAAAATGCTGGAATGGCACTTATTTGGAAGAAAAGGCGCGAATATATGAAGAAAATGGCCAAAGTCGAAATCGAGACACTCACAGTCGCTGAATGTAGAAGGCGACGGCGTCAGGAGCTATTTGCGACGCCGTCGGAGAATTATTGTGACGGGTCAGAACTCAAAACTCGTGTTTTCAAGAGACGGCGTCTAGTTGTGAAAGAGTAGGCCGTCGCTACTCAGACGGCCTAGATGCGATCCAGACGATGTCAGAAGCTGAAGAGGACGGCGTCACGGACATAAGGTGACGCCGTCGCAAGGTTAACGTGGCCAAGACGAAACCCTAATGGCGGCGACATGACGGCGTCACTAAACATAAGGTGACGCCGTCGCAATTGTAATCTTATATATAGAATCCGAATTTTTCAGTCTTTGTGTGGAGAGTCTTTGGAGTAAAAACCTAAAACCGAACCTAAGGTGTCTTGTACAGTATTTTAGGGTTTTTAACCCTATCTTACACCAAGATAAGTCTTTGCTTCATTAATTCAATTATGTCTTTGATTATTTGTGTGTATGCTTGCATGTTCTCCATGTCCGGCTAATTTATTTGTGTGTTTGCTTAGGAAGTATGAAACTTAATTATTGAATATTGATTGGTTGTTTCTTATCTTAGTTGACTAATGATCTAGTAATGCGGATAGCGTAATGATCTAGTAATCAGTTGATTCTATTCTTTGTTGGTTAGTTATAAGTTA